>VXBZ01004964.1:4180640-4204392 GCA_013399135.1 Heliornis fulica | reverse complement strand
GACTGAAAACGGCGACCAAACCCGGCCTTTTCTGCCTCCCGTGCTGGAGGGGGCTTTCCCGCGCGTGTGTGTGAGGCTGCTCCGCTTCCTCGGGTCTCCCTGCCCGCAGCCCGGTGCCGGGACGCTCCCGGGCGCTGTGCGGCAGCAGCCCTGGGTCACCCCGCTCCGGCTCTGCGGCACGGCCAAACGAGTCAAGATGAACAGCGCGAACGCTCGGAAACCCCACGGTTTTAATAACCGACACCTTCTACCGCTCCGCAGCTATTTCTGCGTCTACACAGTCGTGTAGATCACCGCTAGCCCCTCACCGTAGCTGGAGTGTGGAGTCCAGCGCTTTCCAGTGGACCTCCATGCAGGGAACTTTCCTCTAGTAGTAGTTCAGGAGACAAAGCTGTTACTCTCGCAGAGCCCCTGTCAACCCTTGAGCTGCTGTGAGTGAGCTCCTGGGCCTGCCTGCTGTTCTGCTCTGCCCTGGGTAGCACAGCGGAGAGCTGGTGTGCTTGGTGTGTGCTCAGGGGTGTTCTGAGGTGATAACGTAAAAACGCTGACAAGTATCTCTGACTCCCGAGATAAGGGAGAGTGTGCTGGGCTTTTTTATGAGGCTGTAGAGGCTTATAGGAATCTCAGTAACAATAAAACATCCTATGGAAGACATTGGGCAGTCTGGAGGAAAGAGCTTCTAAAGTGGATCTTGAATGAGCTTGTTTTCTGCTAGGTAAATCCTGGCAGGTGAGGAGTTGCATGAGCAGAGTAGTCTAGCTATTCTGGGTGAAGATTAGTGCAGAGTTAATACAGACATGATTTATTTCAATAAGGCAGCTGGACATGATAATTCTTGTCTTTGCTGGTGACAGCTGGTGACACTTCAGTTCCACCTATGTGGACCCAGGGTAGCTGAGAAGGGAGAGCTCAGTTCTTGCCAGGTGCTTCTTACACCCCTTGCTCAGTAGCTGTGCTACTGTGACAAGAAAATGCTAAGCAGATGTATGGCTCCATATGATACTTGCAGGGTATTACTCTCCAAGGGGAAGATAATTACCGATTTCATAAAAATAATTTCTTTTTTCAGGAATTCTTAATTGCGTGATGTTAAGAAGTTCACCTCTCCGAGCTCTTCATATAAGTAAAAGCATTTGCCTGCTCATCGAGCTACTTGTGTTTAATTCACTTACCTTTATAAAAGTGCTCAAGAGGAAGAAATTGCAGTATAAATAGGAAGATTCTTTAAAATTCCTGAACTTCTTTATCACAGCAGGCAGATTCCTGAGCATATGAAAACTATTTCTTCAGAAAAAAAAAACATTAGATCCAAGTGTTCAGAACTCAGAGATAAATAGCATAAACCTGTGTTTAGCTTCCCGTTGTCAGGTAAGTCTTGATTGTGATGCTGCCTGTTTTTCTGATTTTATACCAAACCTAGAAAAATCCAGTCTTGGGTAGGATGTGGCTTATGGTGCTTTAGCATGAGCTTCTTTTTTCTGGGTATGTTTGTGATTAGGTGTTTTCAGCAGTTTGAGGAGCTACCACAGGAGTCCTGTTACAAGGGTTCCTATCTCTGTGGTGTTGGTCCCTGAGGGCTCTAATAACTTTTCTTCAGGTGGATGAGGATTATACATTTCCCCTGGATGCTGCTGGAACTCTCTATAGAAAGCGTTGGAATTAGGAAACACTCAGTTTACTTTGTTCTTTTTAAAAACCTTTATAATAAGGTGGCTTTTCAGAAGTTGTTTGGCAGAAGTTCAGTGGTTCATATGAAAAGATTGATGCACGGCTAGTGGCAGTAAGTAATTACTATCCTCGTGTCAACTCTAGTTGACTTAGTTTCTTAGACAGCACTGCCTTGGAAAGATATGAAAGCTTCAAAAATTTGAAGGTTCCCAAATGATGAAGTGATGCAGTAAAAGCATGTGGAATTATTTGGGGTTTTTTTTTGTTTGTTTTGCAAAACAAACTAGGTGGCTTTTAAACTGAAACTTGAGACAGCTTTGTTGTGCAGTAATCAAGTAGTAAATGTTTTGCAATCCTAGTTGCCTTCTCTGTTAGTGTTATTTAAAATGAATCAAGTAAGAATTGAAAAATCTCAGCATAATTATTGTATTACTTTGCAAATTTTTACAAACATTGATTAAAAAAATCAATGTTTGTAATTTTATCATGTAGTGCATGGATCCCTACTAGTACGATGGCTTTTACAAGGGCAAAACAGTAGACAAAAGTTTGTGTTCCTGTGGACCCTGAAATGAAGCTGCATACATTTTGCTTTTGGTTCGTGTGTTTTAGCAGGTGTCCCGTTTCAGAAGAGGGACTGACCTGGCACAACAGGGAATACTCAGTCCTGCGGTTAATTCTCAGCCGAACTCACTTGGGTTGGTTTTGATGGTGGTTCAGAGTGTTAAGATGCAGAAAACATTTCATCTTCTCTTGTGTTCAGTCAAACTGTTCTTTTCCCATCACAGCATGAAGTCATGCAGTCGTGCCTGACCTGGCGTAGGAAGCTCATTCTGGAGGCATCGATGCGGTGTAGAAGTGATTTCCTAAAAACTATGGTTGTCTGAAGTGGGTGAATAATGGGGCGGGGAAGGAGGGAATGCTGCTAGAATTGAGTGTAAATGTTTGAGAAGTTGCTTTAGAATGTGACTGTTTCTTCTTTTTAGTCCAGTGCCATAACTGACTAGTACTTCTGGATAGAAGTAGCTGATGGCAGTATAAACAATGACTTTTAAAAAGAATTTCATGCAACAAGATAGATCGTTATGTAATAGCTTTTGGAATTGCAAGGGTTGGTGTTATCGATGTGGAGCAGAGAGTGTTCTGGGATCTAGGTTTCATGGTCCACAGCTTCAGTGGCTGATTGCTGAGTCAAAGTACACTTCTCCCTTTTTGGGTTCATTTGCTGCATTGCTTTGTCTGTGCTTCTGTGCTCTCTAGCATAATAGAACAGCAATAGACTTTGCATAAGAAAGCAAGTTTTTTGTAACTTGTAAGAAATACAGAAGGAATTAAACTGAGAACCTCACCATGAAGCTTGCTTAGCAAGTCTGAGCAACTGAAAGTATGAAAAATTAACCTGTCTATGCAGTACTTATCTTCCTTAATTTGGATTAATGAAAATGTGTGAAAGTCTAGACTGAAGTTTACATGCATGGCAGAGGTAATTTAATGAAACTCCAGATAGTATATTGGGTAGACTTTTGTGCTTAAGTCAGAGAAAGCTGGAAAACCTGATTTATAGCTTAGCTTCCATGTGACAGTGATGCTTTTTTGCTGCCATTTTAAACTTCTTGCCAATTTTCTTTCAGTTTTCTGAAAAAAGAAATCTTCCTCACTTTCACCTACTCTTGCATTGTCTCTAGTCCTAGGGCAAAGACTCACAGAAGCAGGATAGAGGTACTAAAATCTTCAAGACAGAGTAGGCACAGCTTTTAATTCTGTATGAATTCTTACTTTGATCTGTACGTTTTTGTTGTTATTGCAGGACAGTAGTTTAGTTGAGATATGTGTTCCTTGGGAATGGAAAGCACAGTCTCTCTGAAGTCAGTGGCCTGGCAGGGAGTGTGGAGATGAGCAAGGGGCTGGAGCTCCTCTGGGAGCCACATTTTTCACCCATGGCTCAGTTAAGGTGCTGCAGGCACAACCAAGAACTGGTATCTTGTGCAACCTGAGAAGTGACTCATTTCAGCAAAGTTTCTCAACAAACAAGGAAGATTAGGAAAAATAGAGAAACATGACAGATACGGGGCAGTGTCAGCCTGCTCTGATTTACTGTTTTAAAGGAGAAGCAGCCAGTATTGTGAAGGAGAGTCATTAATAGTATAGCACTCGCTGGTTTGTTCTGCACCACAGTCCAAATACTGAATTAGTCTGATTCTTTCTTTGTAAACAGCTGTTACTTGGCAAGTGTTTGTCTTTGGTTTCACAAGACAGCTTTACCTGAAGTAACTTGTCTCTACTGATAGTAAGGAGGGCTTGTTTCTCGTTCCTCATTTATGTTCCTCAGTCCTGCAGTGTTTCTTTGATGCTTGACTTCTGAGAAGTCCATGCAGAAATAAAATGGAGACTTTTATTTTCCAGTTGTATTAACAAATGTTGTTTCAAACACAACTTGGATGCCAGTTACACTGTGAAGTTGAGATTTGTCAATAGTGTTTCAAACGACACTTATATTTAGGACAATATCTGTATATACTTCATAACAGCTAAGCTAATGCAATGTGTAAGCAGTTACTATGCTGGAAATTAAGGGAGTTTCTTCACCTTCCCTGTTAAAAACCACAGCTGCAGATTAATTCTTTTCTGGAGGATATCGAGCAATTACATACTTAGGGGACTTTCTGTGTGTCTGCACATGCTTCTGTACTGTTGTTAGCAGAGATGCTTGGTGGCTGTTAGAAGTGGTGTTAAAAAGCTTGTGCTGGGTTTGGGTGGAGGTTGTGCAGGGTCGGTGGCATTGTGAGTAGCTGAGGATGCCAGGATGAGCCTGTCAGTGACTGAGTTCAGGAGCTGCTGGTAAGGATTCCCTCTCCATGTTCACCAACTCCTCTCCCCGTGTTTGCCACAAGCAATTGGAAATTAAAGTTAGTTGCAGATGCTGATTTCAAATGAAAAAGAAATTTGGCCAGGCTATACCTGCCTTAGTTTGGTGGCTTGTCTTAGGCTTCACTGAGAATTTCTGAGGTTGTGGCAAACAGTGACTCTGGACAGCTCTGTAGTGATAGATGTTACAGCGCTGACTAGGGCTGGAGGAAAACGTTTTAGGGCTGCATCCTATGTTACCTGAGGGAAAAATCAGCAGGATTAATAGATCACAGGTTTTTTAGTATAGTTGCAGTTATATAGGTATTACTTCTATAGGTGTATATATATTTTTGTTTATAAAGGAAAGCTGGCCATTGCTGCCTCCAGGGCTAAAGCAGGCTCAGTTTTCTTACAGCTACTTCTCCATAACTGTTTCTCATAAAGTATATGCTAGCAGTTAAGTTGGATATTCTAACATAAAGTCTAAGGGTTTACTTTGAAATGAAATGTTAAAATTGGTGCCTTCTGAATCTTAAATGTTTACATCATGCTGCTTTAAGTTATGGTAAGAGATCTTTGACTAACAGTAAGTGGTTTTCTGCTTAAACTAAACAAAATGTGATGCCAATCTTACTTCACATGTCATTAATAGCTTCTATAAATTAAACACAGCTTACTGAAAATTAAATTTAAGCACTAAAAGATGTTGGTGCTGAAAGACACTTAAGTAATGCATAATATCTAACTTTGCTAAATTTGCAGACAATACAAATATTTTGTGTTTTCAGAGTTGCAGAGGGTAGGAAAGACGATAGTATCTTTCAGGACATCTGTATGCCTGTTGCTTCCTCAGATATTGGAAGAGGGACTAAGGATTTCTTTGTATTTATGTTTTGCTTAATTTCTCCTCATTATAGACTTTTTTTTTCCCTCTCTTTCAGGTGGCTCGTCATTGCAGTTGGTCTAGTCCGAGCATACTTGGCTAAAGGTAGCTACCATAGCCTGTACTATTCAATAGAAAAGCCCTTGAAATTCTTCCAAACTGGAGCTTTGCTGGAGGTGGGTGTAGTCCTCTTCTCTAGAGTTAACGTCTGCATGACTGTTTTCCTTAAGAGAAATAAGGCAGACTTGTTGAACACTGCTTTCTAGATACTTCGTCTTTTCATTAGCATTTATAGACTGATTTGAAGGCAAACAGCAGGACACCTTGTACAAATGCTGATTTTTTTATTTTTTTTATTTTTTTTCCTTTTAGAAATTGACAAGGGAGCTTACAGTCAGCTATTTAGCTTGGGCAGCAGAGCTAAATATTAAGTCTAATCTTTGAAATACAACATTGAATGTTAAACTCTTGTGATAGCACTAAATGTATTTCTGAATTGCTTCATTTGAACTGTTAGTGATTTGAATTTTTCTTTTTGTTCTAGATTCTGCACTGTGCATTCGGTAAGCCTGGAAATTTTCAGCTTTATTATTTTTATAGAAGACTGTCGTCTTAGCAGTATGTTAGCATGTAAAATGTTTTGGTCTGTGAATTGCCAGATTTAATTCTTGTATAAATCACTAATTTTTGCTTGAAGTACATTCCAATTTTTTACTAAATAATTTGAGAAGTTAAATAGCAAAAAAGAAAAATAATGTAATAGGCTTTAAATTACTTGACACTTTATTTTTCCCTGAAGATCCTTCAAATGCTACAGATCTTAGAGCAGTTTATAAATGGTTTATAGTAAATTATTACTCTCCATCTCTACATCCTACAATCTTCTTGTACCAAACTGTCTTTCCTCTAGAAAAATGCTTCTAGCTGGAAGTAATATAAATTCCAATAAAAACATTTCATGAACTAGATCTTTGCCCACATCCACAGAGCATAGATACATGTGTAAAATCAGGAAGGGGTAACCACTGTTTATTCCAGATTCAGATATGCTTTAATGGGGCTGTTTTGGAGATTAAGAATTACTTAAGATTTGGCAATTCTTGTTAGCCTGTACTGTGAGGCTGGTTTGTTAGCTTGGTAGCAGGAACTCAGATGTGTGCAGGTAGAACTGTCGTGGTTCAGTCAACCCGAAGAGCCTCATGTCTGAGTGACAGAATTGCGTCTTGTCTGGTTTGTTAGTCATCCTGAGTAACAACAGTTTGACCTCAGCATTTAGGTGGTTTGGTCACAGATGATCTAAAGGGTCCCATCCAACCAAGACAGGTCTGTGATTTCATCTATCACAGTCTCTGCATAATCAAAGCAAATGTGCTGTAAAAGGGAGCAGTACCTTTGCTTAACTCAGATTATTATTTTTTTCTAAACAATGTAGTCTTCAGGAAGAGATAGTCTTGTGTTCAGGTAGGTGGTCTTGTGGCTTTAAATGTGTTTGAGCTCCTGTCTGGATGCTTGCTAGCTAATATCTAAAGAGCAAGATGACATTACGGTTCCTAAAGCTGCATCTACAAACCTGCTGTTCATGTGTACATTCTGGAGGGTGTATGACTGTAGTACAAGTAAGCTCATACTGAATTCCTGTGCAAAAGATTCTATTCTTTTGAATAACCAAATGTGGTGGTTGAAAAATATAAAATACAGAAATTAGTCACCAGAGGGCAGTCTAATTCTGTAGTTCATAAGTAGTTCTGACCTAGTAATTACTATGAAAGTATTGTAAAGAGCAGTTTTTAGACTATGCATAGATCATTCCAAGAAATTAGTGATTATATATCGAAATTAGTGCAAAGGTTTTTCAGAGTAAACTCATTGTATCACAGATGCCTGTGCTGCCAAGGTAGTCTCTTCCAATATTCTTTTATTTAACTAAATCCCAATTATTGCTTCTTACCAGAATAAACTATATTTACTTGTAAAACATTTGTCAGAATTAATAATGTGAATCTCAGAGCATGGGCCCCAGCTGTGAGCTATGCAGGAACTAACTGGGAGAGGGGAGGCACTTGTTGGGCATTGGAGGATCTCCTGCAGGAGGTAGGAGACTTAGTCCAGAGCCTGTAAGAGGCCTGGGCATGGCTTACTGCCCGCTTGGTTCTGGACCTGTACAATTGGTCAAGCACTGCTCTAGCACATGCAGTGTCTGAGAAGTAGTGATGGATGTTTTTAAAAATACCAAGTTTAAAATTATCTGCTGGGGACCTTTCCATGACAATGAGTAAGTAATTGGAGGCTAGGAAAATTTGCATAAGTTGTAATTGGTGATTTGCTTACTTTGCTCTCCTGTGTTTGGAATAAATTGGCATTGTCTTGGTTGTAATGGAAAACCTTGGTTTTCTGCCTTGTAAGATAATCTTGGATTGTTTCTATAGACTTTTTGGCTTATTTATAGATTGCTTTGCAAAGAAACTTAGCTTATTTTGCTTAGGAAGGGATGATCTAAATTATGTAAAAGAAAAGGTCTATTCTATCATAGGAACAAGTCTTTAATGAGTACAGATTGTGGAATTTTATAGCACTCCTCTCTGTGTGCTGTGTCTGAGTAACAGAAATTCTGCCCTGAGGTTTTACAACAGAAATTAGATTATGAACAATACGTGATAAAACCAAAGAGAAATGTGTTTATAGGATTTTTCCCTCTTTCTGTTCAGATAGAAGACTAACATAATGACTATATGACTGAAAGTAATTCTAATGAAACTTGATTTGTTTTGTTTTGTTGTTTTTTTTTATTCTTTCATTTTCCACTTTCTTGTTTGGTCTTTGTATTTTTCTGAGGCTGTTGTGTTGCTTGCTATGGTTTGCATTAGTTGTAGAAGCACTTTTTGCTATCTATTAGGGGCTACAACTGTTCTTCCATTTGGCTTTATCATACTGTTGGAAGAAAATAAAACTGTTCTGTGAAGTTTAGAAACGCTGTGTAATCTTGCAGTCTAAAGCTATTCCTGCTCTGTCAGACCTGGGTGTGTGTGTGTGGCAGTTCAGTCAGGACCTCAGAAGTTCCTTAGAAGAAAAAATGAAATCCGCTTCCTCAAAGAGCTTTAAAACGTGTTTGTTTAAAACTTCAAAATGTTTTAGAACAAATCATTGTGTGTCCACCTGAAGTGGGCTGTGACATGCACCTGCCAGTGCATCAGCTAACCCTTGGCTTTGTTGTTTGCTTTGTTTTGTGGGTTTTTTTGTAAATCCTTGTGTTCCCAGGAAGGAATGAAAAACTTCATATCTATCTGAATACGAACTAGATTAGTGGTTTTAGAAAATACTTTTTGCCTGCTGGTTTTTGGGATATACTGTGCAAAACGTCTTTATTGCTTTTCCTTTTTAAATCACAGTAATTAAGTATATCTTGGATATTTTAATCAAACAGGGTTTATTTGAAAGACTGTGTCCCAAAAGCTATTTGAAGTTATCTCATCTTTAGCTGTTTTGTGTATTAATGAATGTGCTATGATTGCAGCAAGACTAACTGCTTTTATTTGCATTTTGATGCACAAAGTCTTGTCAGGAGATTAAGTTGCACTAGGCTGTATAAACACACCACAGGAAAGGCTTCATACTCTGAAATGAATATAAATAAAAATTAAACACATTTCTTACAAAACTTTTAAATAACTGGACTTTGCCTTAGCTGTGTTTTATCTCCCCACCTCCCACCCTGATAGTCAGGACTGTTTACTAATTGCAAAATATCTTCCAGGCATTGTTCCCTCTTCTGTTGTTCTGACTGCTTTCCAAGTGATGTCAAGGGTTTTCCTGACGTGGGCAGTGACACACAGTGTAAAAGAGGTAAGTGGCAATATAGAAAACCTAATGAGCCATGGTGAAAAGCAAGTGTTGACTGCTGTCTTACTTTCCTTAAAATCACTTTTGTTTGTATCCCAGTGCAAAAATGTTTATGTGAATTTCTGTGGATCAAAAGAAATATAAATAAATATGATGTAATCCTTTTTTTGACAATCAAGTAGACTGAGATCTGATTCTCTCACTGTAAGACATGTAGCTCCTCACTAGATTTTGCAGTGTGCAATATGGTACCCAGAATGTGGGACAGCATTCTAGTATTGATCTCACTAGTGCCATAATAGCAAAATAATTAATAGCAAAATCTCCTGACTGCCCAATCTTCCCTACATAATTTTCTTTCTTTACCATGGTATGTGGAAGCTCCCCCTTGTCTTCTGGTGAACAGCAATGCCTGGATATTCTCTTTTATCACTTTCCAGGATGATATTCCCTCTGTCTAATGTTTTCTTTCTTACATTCAAGCATATGTGGGTTTTGGGGGCCTGTGTGGTTTTTCCTCATTGTTTACTCACACCAAATATTGCTGCCCTTTTTTTTTTTTTTTGAAGCAATCTTACTTTACAACTATTCCTGACAGTTATTTTAAAATGTAAATATGCTTTAGCTGGTACAGATGATGCTGACTCTCATGTCATGTGGATACCTTATAGTAGCCCAGATACAAGACATTTGTGCTGTTACTTCGTCCAGTCACTCTTTCTGGAAAGAAAATATGCATAAGATCTCTTGTAACGTGAGCTTGTCTCATTACCGAGTCTTCAAGGAAGGAAGCTGCTTTTTCTTCCTTAACTCCAAAGCAGTTGTCAGTGTCCATCCACAGGTAGAATAGCATAGGTCACTGTAGTTCCTAATAACAAACAGCCCTTTCTGGTATCACAGTGCTTGTTCATGTAGAGCCTTAGTTTCATGCTGTTTTAAGTGAAAGGATGTTCTCTTTCTCAGTGAAGTCCATCTTTTAAATACCTCTATATGGATTTCACATTTGGTGTAAATAAATGTACTCCAGTCTCTGCTAATTAAATGGAGATTACTAGAATATCTAGAATACTAGATTTTGAACAGAAAAGTGCCTTAATGCCATAAGATTTTAGATGTATAGAATATTTTTAAGAAATACACCTGTAGCTTTGCTTATTTCCTGTATAATATTGGGGTACCCTGTGCTTCCTAAAGAACAGCTATCATCTGTTTTTATAAATTGCCTCCTGGTTTGAAGTAAGCCAAATGTTAAAGACTTGATTGCATGGATAAAAATTATTCCATGTGTGGTCTGTTAGACATCAAAGGGAAGTCTGTAAGATGACTGCAGGTTAAGTTTTTTGAAACTTATGCCCACATTCTCACCAGAGAAAAACAGCAAAATGGAAGAAAATGTGAGTAACAGCTTCAACCTGACATTTGATTTTTAACAAAGATTTTTCTTACCAGTCATTCTTTCAACAATGGTACATGCATTTTTTCCCACATTTGGATGTTCTTTTGGTTAAAGTCTTGCAAGAGACTATATTCTGCATTACTTTTTTAATGTCTTAGAAAGTGGGCATAAGAATGGTAAGGATGAGGAATCCTGTGTTGAATTTTTCACTTGTGACTTAGAGTGAATGAATCCACTGAAGAGGCTGTATTCTGACCCATCCCCTTCCCCCAAGCAGAGAGCATGCAGCCTCACCTGGGGAGATGTATTGAAAGTGTCACGAGTGTTCTACTCTTTCTAAAGGGCTGTCTGCACAAGTGAGCTCCATGGTGAAGTCCAGGATTAAATTCACACACAGCTTTATGGAACTTGTAAGCTATGCAGTTGCATGATGAGGTTCTTGTAAAATAAAACTCAGTTTTCCTCTTTAACTTTGAGTGAGACTTGTTCAGTATCTTGCTTTTCCAGACTGTTTTCATATATAATACAGTTAAAAGAAGAAGCATCTGTATTGCATCCCTCCTTTCTGTCAGAATACACTTCTAGATATGTGATGTGATTTGAAGCATGCTTCTTGCCACTAACATGTTTGTGCTTCTTGTTGGATTAAGTGCTGATGTGTTGTTAAATTCAATATGAAAGTATTTTTAATAAATGTTAAAGCATGGCAAATGTTAAAGTGCACCACATACTTCTTTTGGTAGCAGTGAAATTCTCCTTACCTGCCCCAGATGAGTAGCTGTAGGCTTAGTGGAGGAGGGCCTGGCATGTAATACAGTATTTGTAATCATGTGTCATTACATCAGAAAGGAGTCAGTTTGGTGAAATTTAGTTTCCCCTACATAGGAGGGAAGAGAATGAGCAGACTTGATGTGAAATGGTAAAGGAATTGGGCTCAGGGGAACAGAAGGTGCTTTTCCGTTCAAGGTTGTCTTTTTGAATTTGTGTGAACAGTGAGATCATCTGGTGAGATCATCTGGTGACATCATGGCAGGCCTTGGTAGAGTTCTGTTCTGATAGATAGTTCTACACCCAGTTCTGATGGGTAATTAAAAATGGTGTCAGCAGTGATTTTATCTGTTTGGGTGCAGTTACAGAGAAGTTGCAGATAAGTGGAAAGTATATATTTGGATGAAGCTTTATAGAGTAGTCAGTCCAAAGGGGTAGTATAAAGACAACATATACAGCATATTGAGCTGCAGTTGTGAATTAACATCTGCAGTAGTAGAGCACAGTTGAAGGGGGAAGATCATACTAGTCTGATATTGAAGACTAAGTTGTAGTAAAAGAAGTCCAGTGCTCTAAAGGGGTGAGTGCAGTAGAAAAGCCTGATTCATCACTGCTTTACATCTATGTGAAACTTGATAATAATGTGTAACAAATGTCTGTTGGGCCTTTCATGCCTACTGTGAAGCTTCCTCTTATTTTAATTTTTATTTTTTTAAATTTAATTGATGTACCAGAGAACCATTGCTCTGGAGGGAGACATGCTGTTTTATCATTACAGTTGCAGAGTGTTGCTGGTTTTACTCTTCTGCGTTGGATTGCTTAATTATGTGTTTATCTGAATTTTTCTACAAATAATAAGTCAAACTGTTACTCTGAATGTGGAGAGATCTACAGAATTTCCCTTTTCATGCTTAAGGAGAACAGTAAAAACCTCTCCAGCTTTATTTTGTCAATTCCCAATTCTCACCTTTGCATCTTAAAAGGCTCTGGATTCTCTGATATTTTAACAAGCATTGTCATTCATACTATTGAAGATAAGCAACCATATTTTCAAGACCCTCATTAATAATAAATTGGTTTGAAACATATGCCAAAATATCTTTGGTATGTTTGACCCTTATTAAGGCAGTTGGACAAATAAGGTGTAAATAAAGTGTAAAATGTGTTTTGACTTTGTCTGACACCTCCTTCAAAGACTACCATGAAAAAGTAGAGGAAGAGAAATTGAATTAATTCAGCATTGAAATCAGTGGTTTATGAAGGGTCTGCTGTTTATTGGCTGTGCTGTGCTCCTTATTCTCAGCCTAGAAGATACAAATGCAGCATTGGCAGTGCCTAAATGAAAAACTCTTCAGAGACTGCTTTGGAAATTGGTTCCCAGGGGTTTGCTAATGTGCATCTCTGACATCCTTATATGAAGCATCAAAAAATTGTCAGTCCTTAAAGAAATGTTTTAATTGTGACAGACTTCTGACAGATCTGTTAATGTATAAAAACCACTTTAATGATGAGCTGTGCAACATAGATGAAGTATGTCCCCTGCTCCTTACTGAACAGAATGGAGCTATTTGGAAACTATAGGTCACTTATGTGTCAGAGCTATCACTGATTTCCAGTATTTATTTCTGACTACAGCATTTTTCTTTCCTAAATAGTAACACAAGCTATAAAGGCAGAATCAGTGATTCTGTAAGTGACCTTAACAAGGTTATGTGTGGGTGTGAACTGTTGTAATAACTCTTGAACACAGTTCTCATGTTAAAGTAGATGGGAAAGATTAGACCTGAGAAGGCAGTTAGAGAAGTCCTGTGATAGAGCTGGATTATAACTGCCAGATTTTCTGCTTCAAGTATTACTCACCATTAGCTTCATAGCTTCTTGTCCTTGGGTGCTACTTCAAGCTACAAATTTTTGTTTGTTGGTTTTATTAACTTCCATAGTTTAGAAGTGGGGTTTCAAGTACAGGTTGAAGTCTGTGACACATCTTTAGATGAGCCCAACTAAGCTGCAACTCCTGATATGACCAGAAGGTGCAGCTCTGGACTCCTTGTGAAGCATGTTGCTTTTTGGGAACAGCATCATCTGTGAAGTGCTGTTAGCTTTTCTAGGTTGAGAACTAAGTCTCGCTTAGAAATCAGACTAGGATCCTGTAGCAGAGTAAAAATAATTTTAGTGTTGTCTCTGAAGATCATCAAGTAAATTTTGGGTTTTGTTTCACATGGAAGAAGGACAAAGTGCATTTGCAGCAGTATCAAGGGAAATGAAATGCTGTATGCAGCAGAACATATTGTTAACAGCAGTTCTAGGATACCCCAAGATATCTGTATAAATCATTCTGGTTTTTGTAGTCTGTAACAGGAAGCTTATTATGGGTAATCCTCGGTGGTTTTATTTGAAAATATATGATCAGTCCCCTCCTATTAAAAGGTTGATGATTGCCTGTACATCTTCTTGTTCCTTCTTCTGTTCGTACATGTACTTTGCCCAAGATGAATAGAATGTACCACCCACACCTACTGACTTCCTTTTCCCCTTTTTCAAGAGTTGGAGGAAAAAAGAAAATGCAGGCTGTTGTGGTTGAGCTGTTTTTATTCTCACAGTCCGCTGAATTTGGGCTCAAGGTACTCCTACAGCTGAGAATTCTGTTGAAGGGGAGGGAAGGAGTAGGAGGACTGCAAAAAGATCATGTTTGTGCTCTCAAGAGTTTGCAGTGCAGGTGTGTGACACCATATATTACTTAATCAGTGTTACTCCATCTGAGAGCATAATTATGAGGTTTAAGTTTCAGATCTAATACATCTAATAATTTATTTTAAAATACATGCTTTTGAACATTAATCTTCAAAATATGAAGGGAGTAAAAGCTGATTCAGTGATATGTGTCTGAAATAAAAGCTCTTAAGAGGTGTAAAGCAGGTAAAATGTAATAATGCGTCAAGCTTAACATTAGAGGAACTATGTTGGATACCATAAGCATAAAAAGGACCAAGGAACAATGATGCAGGTAGTAGTCAAGCTTACCTGAGATGGGACAATCTGAACTGCTGTTTCTTCCTTCATCCCAGCCTCTGTTCTGGTGTTAGCTGTTCTGCTGTTGCTCAAAATTAGGACCCAGTTTCTCATCTGTAGAGAGAGGAAGGCATGGACTAGGATCAGAATATAAAGTCTAAATCAGATATCAAGTGTTAGACTAAAGTGTTAGCATACTCTCTGCTTGCCATGCTAGGAAGTGATTATAGGACTGAAATAGAAACTAGTACTGTACAGGAATGGGAAGAGTTATGAGTCATTCTCAGCATTTCAGAGATTTCTTGTACTAATTTACCTTGCATAGAATGGGAGATCTTAATTTATTTGATCACTGTGCAGAGCTGTTCTTAAGCAACTTGAAAAACATGGAGCATAAGAAGGGGTTTTTACTGTTTTTGCTTTCTAAGCTCATTCTTGGAGTCTGTTCTCTAAAACAATGCATTAAATTCCCTATGGGAATTGATTTCTATGAGGTTTTCTTGGGACTGGTGTGTAATCAGTAACATTTGAATTCATATGAGTTTTTTTTTCTTTCTTACAGGTACAAAATGAAGATAGTGTTCTGTTGTTTGTGGTGGCCTGGACGATAACTGAGATAATCCGTTATTCTTTTTACACATTTAGCTTGTTAAACCATCTCCCTTATCTCATCAAATGGGCCAGGTAGGTGGCATAACAGAAACCATAGCCTAAAGCACTGAATCAACAGGAATATTTATCTTGTAAAATAGTTACAGTACAAAAAATTAGATTCTGCCTTGAGTCAGTTGCCTTGTTTGTGAATATGACTTAGCTTCTTTCCAGCTAAAATGTATCAATTATAATGTAAAATGTATGTTCTGGGCTGAAAGAGTAGTTTGTCAGAAACTGACATTTAACAGTAAGGGGTAACTTAAGTAAACTGACATTTGACAGTAACTCTTGAATCTAGGGGTTGTATTTGATACAATCTGTAAGCTTATTGTTTAATATCAGGTGTGTTTGATCCCATTTTAAATAATATAATGACCCCTATTAGTGTAATAAAGCATGAGGGAGAATAGTTTTAAAGTGTTTTCAGATTCTCAAAGGTAATTGTTCAATAGTTCAAACTGAATGCTGATTTGAATGCTTACCTTGCAATAATATTAACACACTGCTATACTCTAACCAAATAAGAGTTAAGGTGGAATAAATAGTGAGTTGAGAATTTAAAATTTGACTATCTATCATAGCATTTAACAAATGTTTTGCCAGAGAGTATAACACTTTTAATCTGTTCCATAAATGTGTTTTGTTCTAGGTACACTTTGTTTATAGTATTGTATCCAATGGGAGTCTCAGGTGAATTACTCACAATATATGCTGCGTTACCCTTCGTCAGGCAGTCTGGCTTGTATTCCATTAGTCTACCTAACAAGTACAATTTTTCTTTTGACTACTACACATTCCTGATCCTGGTTATGATCTCTTACATTCCAAGTAAGTATGAGTTCATCAGTGTTGTTTTTTAAAAGTAAAAGCTATAACGGGAAAAGATAATAATTGTGGGATTAATGTATGTGTTACTCATTTTTTTAGTAGGACCACAGAAGCCTTTAGCAAATTTAAATGTGCAAAGAAAGTCTGATATGTAGAATAATCCATTGATGATGGTGCTGCTGTTTGTTGTCTCTGCAGCTGTCTTTATATGAACTTTGTGCAGAATGATAAACCAAAGATGTACGTTTCAGTAGTGTGACTGTCCCCTATAACAAGCACTTAAACTTTCAGTGAACCATCTTGCAATTCAGACATCAAGGTTCCTGAGTTTTTGCAGCTGTTCTTAAAAAAACAATCACTTTCTTGGATTTGTTTCTCTTTGTTCCCCCTCTCCAAAAACAATGATGTTACTAACTTCAAGCAGCCAGAATAATAAATTTTGGGTTAATGAAAATAATCATAATCACAAGTATTACTTTTTGTACAGTAGTGAGATCACAGTTAACAAGCCATGTCAAAAAGAACCCATATTGAACTTAAGTAACAACTTTAGCCTGCTTTCTCCATTAAAATTGATGTCTTTTACATGAGGTATTTCCTGTGTTCTGTTATCATGTTGGATGCATAACTTAGTCTTATTCATATTTATTTTTCTAATTATTGTGAATCGGTACACTGTGAGAAGTTAACTCTTGATAATTGCATCTTGTCACTTACCTTGCTTTAAAACTTTTTTACTATTTGTCTGTCAAAACTGACATCTTGCTGGAAAAGATGTCATTAAATTATTTGCCTATAAAGGATCTCCATTACTCAGACTTCTAATGGAGAAAACACGTGGCTCAATATTGTTATGCCATCTGGACAACTGCATTATGTCCTTAACAGTGGTGGAGTGAATCAGGATTTGGGGGTGAGGGGGAAGAACAACAATTGGGAAATGAAATGCAGGGTAAAGAGAGCAAAAAGGAAAATAATTGACCTGAAAAAACCACCTTAGTACAGAAATTAAATTGACTTTGGCCTATGTTTATGACAAACAGTTAGCATGTGTGACTGATATAATTTAGACTGATACTACCCTTGTTTTATTTTTATATAGTTCACAAAGATTTAGTGTTTTATGGCAATTCTAGCTTTTGCTTTTTATGTACGTATGCTTTCAATCTGCCATGTTATTGTTTGGCAAGCATACTATGATATGTATTAAAAGTAGGAGGAGAAAAAACTTTGCATGGAGAATAGAGAAGAGATGAAGAGCAAGAGTTTATAAAAACTTCCTTGAGATCCTGAAAAAGTGACACTAGAATTATAAGAAATCAAACAAATCTGGAAATTTGATTCTTTCAGAATGTTGTTTGTTTTTTGGGTTTTTTTTTTCCCCTTCCCTGTGTTGTGTTTACTTTCGTGTCTATATGCACTTCAGGAAACTTTATTCATCCTGCTTCTACATGCAGAGTTAAATAAGGCATGTTGCATTTAATTAGAAATGTAATTGCTCTAGCAGAAAATAGTGCCTGAAGCCTAAGGATAACATGTAACTTACTCTCTTTAAAGAGTAAAAGGCAATAGATTACCTGAGTGGAAAGGTGATCAGCATGTTTTCTTTTAATAGAGAATTTGCAACTTGGAGCTTGTGATTGTGTGCATCTTACACTGACATACATGTAAGCCTTACTCAGTACTTCATTTACTTAATCTGTTTTCTTTTCAGTCTTTCCTCAGCTGTATTTTCATATGCTACATCAAAGGAGAAAGGTACTCTCCCACACTGATGAACACAAGAAGTCAGAGTAATTCCAAATATTTTTCAGAACTTTTCAAATGTCAAAATGCTGCAGATTTTCAATACCCAGCACATTTATAAAGAATATACCAGGATAAACTAAGTCAGAGGTAAAAGTCCAATAATTTAGCAAGAATAACCAATAAATCTGATTTCACTTAAATTCCACAATTTAAAACATTGAAATAATTTTCAGCTTGCTGTGCTTCAGAAAACTTTTAAACTTTATACAGCTTGGCAGTTAGCCGATGTGCTAAATGTTTTTCATTTATTACTAAATGCCTGAAGGTTGCAATATGAGTGATGAAGTTGTACCCACTAATTGCTTGAATTGGGATTATATTACTGATACCTCTTCATTTAAATGCTTGACTGCATGCCAGAAACTGTATGTATTGCTGTAAAAGCAAACAATGTGCTCTGGAATACTTTAGGATTTTGTCAGAGACTCCAGCGGACAGTGTAATCCAGGCAAAGTGTTTGAATTTAGAAAGGTAGGTTGTGTATTTAAAAGGTGATGGGAGCAAGAACAGGAAACTAATTATAGGAAATGAGGGGAATGTGGTTCTTCAGGAATTGAAACAGTAGGGAGTCTGACCAGAGTATGTTCTCTGACGATTTTGTTTAAGTAGATTCTCAAATATTAATTCAGAGGCTATAGTGTTTATCTAAAATATTAAAACTCCTCTGAGTACTCCCCTGGATACTCTTTAAAATATTTAAAACAAAAAAATACTGACTGTAATATTTCTAGTGATATCAGTAATGAATCTAAACACTATAATTTCACCCAGAAACAGGTGCAGTTCTTCCATTTTACTTTAAATACTCATCTGTAGTTACTGTCCACTGTCTCAGTGGTGCTTATGTTTCCATGTTCGGGACTATTTGGTCTGCTGTGGAATCATCTGAGGGCCTTGTTCCTCAACCTAACTTTTCTCAAGTGACTAATGAGTATCACTCTGGCACATCCAAGTGGGCAGTTCCAGGCATTCAGCTTTTCAAGTGTTGCAAAGTCCTAAGTTCTTTTGAAAACAGATTATCTCATGTTTTTCATGCTGCTTTTGCAGGTTGGACAAGCCTTCACTCATCTGCTCTTCTGAAAGAGCAGAAGACTATAGAAAGTTACATTTTCCTAGGTGCTTTCTCTGGGTTCTCAGGCTAAGCCTTCTCTTGGGGAGGTAAAACAGAAAATGAAAGAACTGAGAACCTGGTGATGAGGTGGAATGCATTAATGCTGTGTGAGCAGTGCCCTGAGACTTCTGGTGGGGCAGGCAATGGAAGGAACAAAGAGTGAACAGATATCCAAGAAAAGGCAAAAGGAAATGTAGTTTTTGGTCTTTGCTCTTGATAGCTGAATAGTCCAGCCTTTATCCAGTCAGAGACACTACACAACACAAGGGCTTTTCTGGTTTCCTTCTTGTAACACAGTGATGCAGTGATGTGACCACTACTGTGGTACCTGCAATACTATGCTCATGCTGTGCCTGCCAGCAACTCCTCCTGGCCTGGACCCATATCTGTGTCCCAGTTACTTGTGCTGGACACCTTGCAGCTCTCCCTAAACATAGCCAGTAAGTACTAAGGGCACAGGCTCTATGTTCTACCACTTGGGAAGGGACGGATTTATGATTATTTTGGTTTATGTTTGTCAGAGCTACATTTAAAACTTGTCATTCTTCACTAATTTCCTTTGGCTCCTGCAAAAAGTTTGATTGAATTTTCCTAGCACTCAGTAACACCTTTCAGTAATACCTTTCCTGTGGAACGCAAAACAGGAGAGAGTAATCAGGGTAAGAGACGATAATGACTTGGCTTCAGTTTTGGAGATGGTTATTTGCTGTAATCAAAAATGCTGTGGCCATACACAACCTCAGAGTGGTTTTGCATTCAAAGATGCAGTGATTTCAGTTCACTTTTCCATTAGGTCATGTGGTGCTTTGTTTTAGTGATCTTAGAAATACTGTGTTATACTGAACTCATTGTTCAAAAGTGTAAACTTCCTCTGAACAAAGCATCTCCTTTTGACGCTCTTGATTGCAAGTTTAAGCAGTGTATCCAAAGGATGTCATTTAAAATATCTGATTTCCTCATGTACTCAGGTTACTGGATGTTGTTGGTGTTCCGGAACTTCTCTTGATTGGATTTTTGTGCCCAAATAAAAAGACTTGGTTTCAAATTCATTGGTCCCATTTGGAGAAAAAAATGGCTGTGTAATACTCCTATATGGAACAAACTGCTAGCCCTGTCAAGAAGGAAGATGTAGTACAGATCTGTGTTAGGTAGCATTGGCACTGCATTCAAGCAGAGAACGCTGCCAGTAGGGAGAAGGCTTGTACAGCCAACATATTTACTGAATAAGCTTTATAATGGAATATTTAAAATATTAATTTACCACAGAAATGGAAATAAATTAGTCTTTTAAAAGAAAACAGTTACTTTTCCTTTTAAAATTTCTATGATAGTAAATCTTACAGCAGAGTTTATTTAAAAGTTCTATTCTGAAGTAGGAACAAGCAGTTAGCGTGTACAAGAATTCTAGCACTTCAGC
The DNA here is from genome assembly GCA_013399135.1 of Heliornis fulica. Lineage (NCBI taxonomy): Eukaryota > Metazoa > Chordata > Aves > Gruiformes > Heliornithidae > Heliornis > Heliornis fulica. Next base: position 4,184,165 of record VXBZ01004964.1, on the reverse strand, counting down.
TTGCAGTGCTCTTTCAAGTTTAGCTTCCATGGAAGACACTGGAAAGTGATTTTGAGTAAGAACTGTAGCGTAGTGCCCTAATACTGTTTTGTTTTTTTTCCAATACTGACTTTGGTTACGTGTGGGGTTTTTCTTGTCCTCATGAAATGGGAACAAATTTCCCTTCATTTGTCACTGAAACTGCCATGTGGTTTGTGAACTTGCTAGTAGAAGCCTTGGTTAGTACTCCTTGGTCACAGATCTAGGGGGTTGGGTTGTTTTCCCCACAGAGTATTTACTTGGCTTGCATGTTCTCCATCAGCAACACCAAACTCTTGCGGCAGACAGGTTTTCTGTTTGGTAGTCTGTGTTGTGTGCACTGGTTCAATCGACTGTACTTTGTGTTCTACCATGCTGGCTTTGTCAGAGTTAGTCATTACCTTCTAAAAGACCAAGGTTCTTACCAGTGTGTAGTTTACAACTGGAATTGTAGAAATGTTCATATTGTAAATTACAGTAAGATGCAGGTTACAGTGCAGGTAAATTGTAATTTTTCACAATGTGATGTTTCTATCAAAGTGGGGTTTTTATTTTTCAGTAGAAAGGTTGGCATTTGTGTGGACCAATCTGCAGTGTCATCTTAAAACCTATATTTCAGCTTAAGATTTTCATGAGTATACATCAAATTGTACATTTTGATGTATATTTGTCAGTGAAATTTGGGTGAAAACTATATACAGTCATTTTTGTATTTTTTTCTATGTTGTGAAGAATAAAATTGTAATTTTATAAGTCTGATTCACTAAGATTATTATAGGTTAAATGTATTTTTTGTATATTTAGGAATCTGATATTACCTGGAGCTCTGAAAGATTAAGCATAACTTTTTATGCATGTTTGGAAGATATTTCTACTTGATAATGCAGTGAAATGGTTTGTATGCTAAAATACTAGTCCGTATTGTTGCCTTGTGAAATCGATTCTGTGCTCTCTGCCTGGATTTGGCCTACTGATCAGTGATACTAATTGCTGTAACCCAAATAAAATTATTCTGAACAAAATATGTTGTATTGTTACTGTTTAAGGAACAAAACCTGATACTTTTAATGTGAATTAGGGCTGTAATTTGATTCATTTGTATATAATGTGTACCTCACAATTTGCAAGTTTTTTTGTCATATATAAATTTGAACTCAAAAGAACTATGCAACTTGATATTATTATGAATGTTCTGCTTTCTACTTTTTTTAAGAGATATTCACAACAATGCTAACTGTGTTAATGTTCAAACTCACAACTTCCTGAAGGATCCTCGATAGAGTGCAAGCTCTTTGTTCTCCCGTTATCTGTACTCTAGATGGTGATGGTTTTCTACAAAACCAAAATAGTTTGGGTATCATACATATAGTGGAATACTCTACTGATGCATCAGAGTACCTCAGAGTTCATTTACTAAATATAATATGTCTGCTACCACGGCAACGTTCTTAGCATTTTAACACCTCCTGAGACATTTAAATACTGTGTCTAGATGCCATTAATGCTCATAAATAACAAGTTATAATCCCCTAATAGGAACTGAGCAGTAGTTGCAGAGTGAGTGCTGTTATTCCAGGCATATGCTTGTCATAAGATTGCACAACAACAGTGATTTTTTTGTTTGATTGCAGACGGGATGAAATAATGTTGTCATGCCCAGCATCAGCACATGTCCTACGCATGATGGCTGTGACTTAGCACTGCTGTGCAATTAAAACTTCTCTTTGAAACGTTATGCCACGAAGAGTGGTGCTGAGCTCCATTTGTGCCTTAGAATAACTATTTCTGGTTATCTGAGTTTCCTTTTTGCATTTTGAAAACAGTATGTGTGGAAACAATCTTAGTTTCCTAGGGTAACAAAAAGTCTGAAAAGCACTAAGGATTCAGTGTTTGTAAGCAAATTAATTTCACGGTGCTATTTACAGCTCATCTTAAATAAAGCCTTGCCAGTTCTTGAAGTAAGACTTGAGGAAGGATCTGTGCAGAGTATAGAATAAAAAGGTGTGAATATCTGTGTGATTCCGTTTCATCTGGTATGGATGGAGTATTTCTAGAGTTGGGACTGATTGATTGAAGCCATGTGACTGCCTGGAACTTCAATTTTAATATCAAGTGGCTTTTAAATTCTACTTCCTATCTTCACTTCCACACTTGTCAGGAGACTTCTAATACTGTAGCGAAAGAATTAATAAAGCTTCTGCGGTGGTTTGCGAACACTACCTTGAACCAGTTGGAATTAAAAGTGTGGATGGATAATTTAAAGCTGTTAATACTCTTTGTCACTGAGTTCCAGAATACTACTTTTCTTTACAGATGTGAAAGTTCCTAAAGCCCTTTTTATGTCTTCACAAATTAGCTGGGCACTAATATTGGTCAGAGGTATGGTTCTTTTCCTTTGTGCTGACTCTGATAATGTGACATTGATGATATTAGAGAAGATGTTGCTGTCAATTCAATATTATATCTTAGTTTTTCTAGTGTTTTAAGTAGATGCATATTATTTCAATCTTTCACTACAAAAGCATAATTCAAATATTTAGAAACACTTCCATGTCTGGTTATACTTATGCAAGTATAACTCTGTCACAATAAGCTGCCTCTCTGTGCATTAAATTAATTCCATATAGTTTATACGTAGAAATCTGGTGCTACCTGGTACTACATGAGGATATTGTAATTGGCAAATTTATTACTAGAAGTCTTTGCAGGGGCTTACTCAGCAGAATTACTCCTGCTTCAGACAGTCTGCACAATCTTCTTCAAATCATCTGTCGCTGGCATTTAGACACTGGTAAATATTATAGTACCCATGTATAAATCCTACAACAAGTGTACATTGAAAACTTTAATACTACCATTTACTAGTTGGAATACTTGAACTCACAGAATTGTATTTGCTGTGAATGTGCTACATTCAGCCTCTTGTGCTAGTCTCACTCTAAAAACAGTGAGTGGTGATCTGAAGAATATATACACACACATATATACATGCATTTGTGGTATCTTCCTTAAAACCAATTTTATGTTTTCCATTTAAAGATCAGCCCTTTGTTTCTTCTACATCTAGTATGCTTACAAAAAAAAAAAAAAAAAAAACCAAAAAAACCCCCCACCAAAACCAACCAAACAAAAAAAAACGGTTGTGGGGAGGATCTAAGAAGTAGAAGGTTTTCTAGTCAGCCAAACACCAATTTGCTTTTAGGAACTCAGTTTCCCTTTCAGCTAACGGTTCCTTCAGGTAAAATACTTCTTCACTTCCTGGGTAAGAAAAAGCTAGAGTGCTAGTATTCTCTACTAAATTACAGCCAATAAAAAGATGAGATGGAAGAGGAAAAGAGGTACTGAAGGATACAGAGCTACTGTTGTACTTCCCAAAGAATATTTGCAAGATCACAAAATGTGAAACTTCTTTTTCTCCTTTGGTATCCAGCAGTTGTTTTGGGGGTTATGGGTTTTTCTTTGGGTTGTTTTCTTTTCTTTGGAATATCTTTTTTTTTTGGGGGGGGG
>VXBZ01004964.1:4091829-4174539 GCA_013399135.1 Heliornis fulica | reverse complement strand
CGGCTCCCCCGCGGCGCCCGGAGCCCCTGCGGCCGCCGCGGCTCGGCTGAAGGCGAGCTCCCGTGAGACGGGGGCGTCCCGGCCCCGGCTGTGCCGAGCTCGCTCGGGGGGGTCGAAGCACCGGGGCCGGCGATGGCGCCCGCCGCTGCCGCGCTGCCCTGAGGGCCCCGCCGGGGAGACCCCGGTCTTGGGGGACGCCCGGCCACTGCGAGACTTTGGGGCCGTTTGCGGGTTTTGTCTCTTTTTGTTGTTTTGTATTTCTCCTTTTTTTATTTTTTTTTTTTTTGCTTTTTTTCCCCCCTCCTCCTGCTCATCCCCTGTGGCGGGGGAGGCCTCTTTGGTTGCTCGCCNCCCTGTGGCGGGGAAGCCCTCTGTGCTTGCTCGAAGGTTGTCCCCTCGCCCGCTGCCCCTTCCCTCAGGGCATGTCCCGGTCCAACAGCGTCAGCCCCCCGGGCTTCGGCGGCCCCACGCCCTGGGCAGGCACGGACCAGCACCGCTCAGCCTGGGGTGAAGCAGAGGCCCGGGCCAATGGCTACTCCTACGCGCCGCCTGCCAACAGGTCCTCGGGCAAGAAGGCCTCCCGCATGTCGAACAGGTGGAGGAGTGAGGAAGACTACGAACCCCAGGCGAGCCGGAGCCGTGGGGAGAGTGGCTGCAGGATGATGAGCTTTAGGTCTAAATCCGCCTGGCAGGAGCGTGGTGACGACAGCCGACGTCACCAGTCCTGCCACCCACCTGGTGGTGATTCCCCTGCTGCCCCCAACAATGCCAGCCCCCGGCAGCTGGGGGAGCAGGGGGAGGTACGGCCCCGGTCTGTGGAGCTGGGACTGGAGGAGAGACGCATCAAGGCCAAGATTGAGGAGCTGGAAGAGGAGGACGGGGACGAGGGGGACTCCGAGGCGGCCTTCTCCATGGGCAGCTGTTGCAGTAGCTTGCTGCAAATCTTCAGGTCTAAGAAGTTCCAGTCGGAGAAACTGGAGCGCCTCTACCAGCGCTACTTCTTCCGACTCAACCAGAGCAGCCTCACCATGCTCATGGCCGTGCTGGTGCTGGTCTGTGTGGTCATGTTGATCTTCCATGCCGCACACGGCCACTATGAGGTATCCTATGTCGTGGTGCTCTCTCTGGCCATCCTGCTGATGGTGGTGCTGTGCATGGTGTGCAACCGCAACGACTTCCACCAGGACCATATGTGGTTGGCATGCTACTCTGTCATCCTGGTGATCCTGGCAGTCCAGGTGGTAGGGGTTCTGCTGGTGTGGCCCAGGAGTGCCTCGGAGGGGATCTGGTGGACCGTCTTCTTTATCTACAGCATCTACACACTGCTGCCAGTGCGGATGAGGGCTGCGGTCATCAGCGGAGTGGTGCTCTCTGCCATCCACCTGGCTGTCTCCCTCAAGATCAACGCGGAGGACAAGTTCCTCCTGAAGCAGGTAGGCAAGCCCTGAGCTGGTTCAGGTGTGTGCTCAGCAGCACCCTCCTGCCTGCTGTGTTGAAGGGCAAGGAAGGGGGTTGTCTGGCTTCCATGGGCCTGCCTGATGATGGAAGGCTGAAATCCGCCTGGCATGAACCTATTTGACCTTTTATTGAAGCAGGGTTACCTGCTGCAAGGTGTGCTGAAGTACAAGGTGGCTAGTTTATAATTCTGCTTTTTTGTTTTTAATAGTCATGGTGTTTCCTTGTTGCTGCATTTCAATAAGCCTCTAAATGTGTAAGAAATGTGCCTTGCCAGCTTCCCGTGACTGCTACTCCAGCGCTGTCAGCCAGCCCTGCTAATGCCCTTCAGTTGTATTTAATGTAAACAGCTCTGCGCAAAGCACACCTGTGGAATGGTATCCGCGTGTGCTGCCGTGTTGCTGAGAAATGTGTGGAAAGCCTGGCTGCTTTTCTCGGGTAGAGGTTATCCTCGCGTGTCACTCTCGAGCCTGGGTTGTGCGGTGTGTCAGCACAGTGCTTGCTTAGGCATCACAGACTGTGCTCCACGGGAACGTGGAATAAGCTTAGGGTTTAGCGAGTGGATGGCTTGCTCTGAGGTGTGCTGGAAATATCTATGGTGAAGAAGCCCTGAGTACATATACAGCCAGAAAAAAAGTTGTGTTTTTTTTTTTTTAAAAAAAAAAAGTATAAATGCAGATTGTAATTTTGTTGTGATATCATGTTTAACTGGAACAGCTCAATTCATGGGAACAATAAGGTTATTAGTGAATGCATTACAGTGCCATTTTTACTTACTATATCTGTATAAGCAATGGCAATGTAAGGCACCACTCCTTTTTTCAAGCAAAGCGTCCTTGGGGCTGATGTGCTTTAAGTTTACCAGACACCTAGGCAGTCAGCAAACGGCTGACTCAAAACGTTGTAGTTATGTGGTAATGGCCATCCCTTGGATGAGCAGGACTCCTACCAAGGATGAGCCCATCACAGCATCAGCCCTGATGCTTGCATGTAACCTGGGATTGTTTTGGTAGATTTACAGCCCTATCTTGTAATAAAAAAAATAAAGGCTTGTGCTTTCTAGTGCCTGCCTTGAGTTTTACTTCTAAGTTGGTTAGAGTTCTACCTATTGCAGTGCCAGGAAAAGTTGTAGGGTTTAAAAGAAACTCCAGCGTGATGGGGCTGTTGCTGCTCTGCTCTACAAAACAGCTTATGAAATTACTCTTTCTGCCCCCATGCCCAGTTAAGCCTGCTTGGACAGTTTCTGGCTTTGTTCTTAGTTTGTTACAGATATTTTTATAAACTGTACATGGCATATTTTTCTTATGCTTGATATAAATGGCTTTTTGTACATTTCCAGCAGAGCATACACTGTAAATGGGACAGTTGCTGTTTTTCTGCTTGACTCGGAAAAGTTTGCTAATGGTCTCAGCTCTTCTTTGCTGGGTCTCTGGTTCTGCAAAGCCTTGTGCATGCCCTTAACTTTATAAACTGAGACTTGTCCTTTTGAATTCAGTGTGTTTAGAGACTCTTTTCTTGCATGTGAAGGCAAATCTCATCGTGAGTCTGGCCAGAAGACTTATGCAGTTATGAGCAAAGTTGAGTTTGGAGGCTACTAATGTGCGTAAAATGCCATGATGTTGGAACGTGTTAGTAGCAGTATTTCAAAGGAGAGGAGCTTAAATCACAAAGGCAAAATGATTGGCTCCCTCAGTGGAGAATTTGGGATAATGACAGCCCCAACCCTTTTCAAATGCAGCGGGGTTATTTCTAAGAGGTTGAGCTTGTGTGTGAAGGTGCGTTTGTTGAAGGTAAGAGCACGGGCAGTAGGTGATGGAAAGCAACCGTGTAACGCACAGATCTGTGTGTGCTGTACCATTTCATACCAGTGCTGGGTTTTCCTGAAGTTTGGCAACAATTGCCCAGTTAATCAGGAATGTCTTAGGAATACTCTTACTTTTGTTTGTAAAGGCAGAGTGTCTCTCCATGTTGCACATGTAATTTTTTTATACCAGCACCAAATACCAGTCTGTATCTTGCTGTGGTCTACACTGGTGTAGCTCCGACTGAATTCAGTGGGGTTGTACAAGGGCAAGAATCGGATTCCTTGCACGTTTGTGTATGAAGATGAGCTGCTATCTCTGGCTGTCTGATAGAAAAATCTGTTTCTGCCGAGCACATTGCCTCACAGCTATTAACAGGCCTTCCTCGCTGGGGCTGTATCCTGTTGCCATGGAAATCTGTTGTGTTCAGCTCTGCCCCACTGATGCACACAAGCTCTATTTTGCCCCTTCAAACTTAACAGAGATGAAGGTGGATGAAGACCAGATAAATTGAGAGGAGGGGGTTAAGTTGTTTTCAGTGACTTCATGCCGGCAGTCACATCAGCCTGGTTTTTGTGGACCAGGAGTGGATGTGAATGCATTGCTGACTATGTGACCAGATGGTTCTTTATCCACAGCCACAGAAGAAAGGCTGATTAGGATGTGTCCCCCCTTTTCTCTCTTTCTTTTCGTGGTGTTTTTAACCGTAATACTCAAGCAAGTTCTTTCTGTAGGCTTTTTTTTTTTTTCTGTCAATCTTCTCTCAGTTGTTTCCAAGACAGGAAAAAAATCATACACTCTTGTTCTGATCCGCTAACATTCAAAGCTGGGTGACTCTTGTGTAGACTCCTGAGCACTTTTATGAGACTCAGGAGCCTGTTAAAAAACCTTGCTGCTCCTCTTTCTCAAGAGACTGAAATTCTTAGTTTTAGCTCCTTTTTGTGAGAAATAGAACTTGTTGGATTCCCTTGTTGATGATGCATGATTTAGTGTGAATTACCTTCTCCCAGCTCTGTTGAACCTCTGTCACCAGTCTGTCAGGTCCAAGGCTATGCTAGTGAGGCTTCATGAAAGGGTTAAGGCAGTCCTCTGTTTCTGAATCCATAAGGTGACAAGAGTAAAGATAAATGTGACTGTTCAGTCTTAGCTAAACTTTTTAAAAAATAATTGTGGAGTTGCTGGACTTCTGAAGTATGATCTGACTTCTATTTGCTACCTGGAGGAGTCTTTCAAAAGGCTTCACTGAGCACCCTCAGCAAAAGCAACACTTGTTACCTCTGCAAGTCTGATTGGGTAGAGGCAGTGATTTTGGTTTCTCAAATACGTATTTGATTGGAATGAAAAATGCTAATTAACACAAATTACTACATTATATTCAAAAGTTATCCAATGCTGAGGGAAAGATGAAAAAGAAATCAACTGCTTGAGAACTTTATCCAAAGACTGCTGTTGGAAGCGGAGCACATTAAATGTATGACACTCCTCCAACTACAGATCGTGATTACTGAAAGGTGGGGTTTTTTTGGGTGCTTATGATCATATATTCTAGGGGGGCTGCTTTCAGATTTACTGGGGAGGGGTTGATTGCATCTGTCTCTGGGTTTACATCCTTGTGTTACCCCAGGAAAGTTTGGATTGCAAAGGTGTTTCGATGCACACAAGTGTATGTCTTCCTCTCTTTGTACATTGTATCTCTTTTTAGCACAGCCTTTTCCATGTGTTGGTTTTGATATACTTCTGGGCTATGAAAATATATTTAACTCCAGGATTCGTGTAAGAAGTACTTTACATGTAAATGAGACTAATACTTAGAAAGAAACATGCTATTTATCAATAAGCTGTCTTCCACTCCCAATAAGACTGACACTTATTTTGTGTTCTGGTAGAAACAAATTCCCTAACTGACCCACAGACTTGTACAGACACATGGGAAGAACTTAACAGCGTACAAATTGCAGATGCTTAACTGAAGTCATGTGAGTAGACCAGCTGCCTTCAGTGCAGATAGTCTTGAGTAAGCCCTGGCATTTTTATAAGTCTAGGGGCTAAGGGACAGGGAGTTTCACAATGAAGCTTATTGGGCTCTGAATCAGACTTAAAAAGGGTTGGGGATTGTGTGTGGGAGTGGGTGAGGGACCAGGGGTAAGGGATAAGAATTCCATATACAAACATCAAACAAGCCCATGGACCGAGGTTACATTTACTCCTGTTTTCCCATCCAAACCTGTTTTATTGTAACTTTCTGAGGTTCCTTGTTCAAGGATATAGTTAAGCCTTTGTAGTTTATTAACTCAGTGTGAGTGGGTGACTGTTAAGGTACCACGAAAACAGGAGACTGGGAAAGATAAGTATGGGTTTGTTGGGTTTTGAGTTTTGGTTTTTTTTGTCTTTTGTCTGCAGTAACCTCATTGAAAGAGAAACCAAAATGCTCTGATCTCTTTCCTCCCCAAATACTACTGCAAGCCTTCTGCAAAAGATCTCAATAGCACAGTCCGAACAGCTGCCCCAGCACATGTCCTGTGTTTATGGCACTCTGATTCAAGGCTCCTGATGTTGCTCGGCCCTGTTCCATGGGCATCCATCATAACATTACATTATCACTCCTCATCCTTCCCTTCTGAGAACTGGGTATGTGTTCCTCTTTCTCCCTGTCAGTCCACGGTAATGGTACATGATTGATCCACAGCTGCATGGTGGCGCCCTCAGAAGTGTGGCATTTCAGTTTAACCATTTCTAGGAAGATGTTGGTGTGAAAAATATGTACAGTCTCTTTTTCCTTTCCCTAAATAAGCTTCAACAAGGCTAAAACCAGCTTCTTACTGTAATAAGATACTGACTTGAGTCTTTTGGATATCTTCTAGCATCTTGTGAAGATGCTTTTTAGATGCAGTTTAAATGGCATTCAATGAGAAGCTAGTCACATAACAGGAGAAATAGTACTGCATGTTCCATCTAAGCCTCAGCGTGCTTAAGGTATGTAGGTGATGACTGATTTTGAGACTTGCAGATTCTCAGAAGTGCGTTACTTAAGTCACCATATTGCACTTCCATTGTATTCAAGTGGCCTTTATTCATAAGGAAGGAGATAGGAGCTACCTGAAATGCACCTCTTATGATTGTTTGCTGCTGCTTTTACTTTTGTCCACCTGGAAAATAAATTTCAGTAATGGTGACTTTAGGGTGTGATTTTAAGGCACCCGGCCACATAGGAACAGATGCCATGTCCCTCAAACAGCACTTAATGTCCTGTTCTGCATAAACACTGATATCAGTAGAGCTCTCACACAGTGAGATGTGTTCCACTGCTGGTAACAACTGAAGAATCTGCCTGAGTGGCAGTTTGACTGAAGTTAGTAAAAATTGATGATATGCAGCCTTTTCCTCAGGGGAAAAAATGGCAGCCTAAAAATATTCGGTAACTGTTGCATTGATAGTTGTCTCTGTAGTGTAATTCTGTAACAGAGGTGATTAATTAAATCCCTCAGGTATTGTATATCAATTAGTTCTTAGTAGGAATATTGTCTGTATCTCTTGGGAATGCATGTGTTGCTTGAGGTTTACAAAGGCGTATCTGTTTTTCTTATCTCCTAAATTACCTCATGATCTTGCCACCTCCTAATTTCCCCCCTTGCTTTATCCTCTTTCCCAGAGTAGTTTGTTACTTCACTGTAATGTTCACTGGTATTGATAACTGTTAGTGTATTAGTGTTTGAGTGCTGTGTGTATAATTTCTCTGTGTGCCTGGATACTTAATAGCCTCGTTGTCTCAGTAAACTGACCCATTTGACTCCTTTCTCTCGGCCTTGCAGTAGTAATCTCAGTCTTGGATCTCAGTGAATTGAGACCTGATGGGGACGATTTAGTTGCTTTGCTCTTCCAGGTGTGCTAATTCTAGCAAAAAGCTTGGCCTGGGTATTTTAATGGTGTGCTTGAAAAGTCAGGGGTGCTAGTTTTGTTTATTTCTGGAGAGGTGAAGATATATCAGTAAAACATTGGGATTCATCGAGATGTGGGAGGCAGAAGGATGGCTTTCCATGCCCTATAAAGTAGTCACTGACTTGTCCTTTGGTGTCCTAGGTTCGATGGCTTGGTTTGACACCAGTGTGATTCCAGCAATCTGTCAGAGACCTCTCTGAGGCAGGGTATCTTATTTACATGGTCTTTTGTGATTAACTGCTATAAGATGATATATAAACCTGAATGGCAGTGGAAACAAAATGCTGGTTCTCCTAGTCCTAAAGGCTTCGTGAAGCTGGTTTTGCCCTGCTGGAGCCTGGATCAGCTCCAGTGCTTCCCAGAGTGCCCTTTTGCTCCAAGTTCACTGTTGCTCTGGCAGTGCTGCTGAGGTCTGGGGTGGAAGAGGACTAGGACTCTGCCCAGCTGGAATGTGAACTTTGGGCACCAGACTGTTCTCCAAATGCATTCAATTTGTGTTTGATTAGCTAATCTTTCAGTCATGCACCATAGCGGGCTCTCAGTCTTTTAAGATTGGAACAATTGCTAACTTCTTGGCCATTACAAAAGTTTGAATAGTTGTAGTCTTTTGGGAATAGCTGGTTTTGTCTTCATATTTTTGTTTTACTGGCTATTACTCTCATCATCTAATTGAAGTAATAATAAAAAAAAAAAGCTTTCCTTCTGTCCTGGTAAAAGCTGTAATGAAAAATCTCTAGCAGCAGTAGCTGAAGTACTGAGAGATAAAAATAGAAATTATTTTGTCAGCAGCTTTCGTGTGTGTGGTAAAATGGTCCACCCTGTAGATGGTAGTGGCTTCTGAGAACCCATGCTTTGAAAAGCTCCTATCTTCCTCTTTTCTATCCCCTCCCCTCCCCATACAGGTGGGTGCAGTTCAGAGAAAGTACCCGCTTTCTCTGAAAAAGAAGACAGGGCTCCAAGTTTTCCTTAGCCTTGGTCAAGCGTTATCTTCGTTTTTGCTTTATGTTGTAGGATTTACATGGCACCTTGAACAGGTAATATGTACAGTGGAGAGAGCTGCAATGTACAGGAGTCTCCTCCAAGCCTTCCTGCTGCCACATGATCTCATGATGTGCTACATGGTGTTTTTTTAAAGCCAGAGGGTAGGACAGTGACAAAGGATGTGCAAGGAATGTGAAGATTCACAGCTTCTGGGGTGGGGTCCCTGTATAACTGTGTGTGACTTTTTTCATCTCCTGTTGAGTCCTGCATTTTGATGTGGGATGTACTTGGTGTTAGTTCCTTCCCTCCTTCTGAAGTCTAGCCTGCTGATCTGAACTTGTGATATCTTGCACCCAAGGATGCTTTTTATTCTCTTTGTTTTGAGATTGAGGATACTTTAAAAAAAAAACAACAACTTTTTCTTTACCTGAGATGCATCCTGCTGCTGCCAGAAGTTTAATTGGATTCATTATTATGGAGTCCTCAGGCTAGGTAAAAACCCAAGGGGAAATCTCATGTGAATGAAAAAAATGCAACCCCAAAGATATTAAAAAGGATAATCTAGTCATGAGGGGGTGTGAGAAACAGACAAGAATTTTAATATTTGTCTCCTGAACTCCAAAATGTTCTCACCTTATCATAGAAAGCTTGAAGCTTTTAGTTCTTAATTAAGATCACACATAAAATGCTCTTTAGCACCTGCAACTGGACCACTCCCAAGGAAATCTGTGCTTGATGGTTTATGATGATGATGAGACTTGCCAGCCTAATCACTGGCAGGTACAGGAATGGCATTGTTGAACAGATCTGTGGTAGAATTTAGCATGAGGTGGTCATGTTCTGACACTGAGGAATGGATTGAATACAACTTTAAACTCTGGCTTTAATTTCTGCTTTCAACCTTGTGTTTGAACATGCAGCCCTTCTATCAGAAGTCTGGTAGTCAGGCAAGCTTGAGAACTTCAGCCCAACACAGTCAGTTTTGCACCACAAAAGTGATGTATTTACAAGTAGTGAAAGACCCCGTGGTTTAAGAATTCATGGACAGTGTTGGCATCACCAGCAGTATTGCTTCTGTTGCTGAGCTGAGTAGGATCTCTATTACAACATTCACTAAAAAGTTTCATTGTATTGCCAGATTTTGTTCTGCAAATAAAATAACTTTATTGACTTTTTTCTTCATATTTGTGACTAATTCAGTTGTAATTACTCTCTTCCCCAGACATCAAGAACAGAAATGATGTTTGTGTATTTAAGATGTTACCTGGACCATCTGTAATAATAGCATCATGCAAACCCAGTATGCATTGTATGGTCATCATTTGTAGCTTCTCCTACTTTATAGCAGAATAAATACCAGAAGATAAGTATATTTCAAAGCATCCTCAATCCTGCCTCAATTTTGGTTTTAATTTCTGTAGATAGACCACTGCTTCTCTAGTTTGAGCAATGAGTTTTCAGATGAAAAATTAAACTTCCTTTTGTTTTCATGCAAAGTTTTACACATACATACATACAACACCTGAAATTTTTTTTTTTTTTTTACTTTGAATTTCACCTTTGTGGTCCTGTAGTGTTTGGCTGTTACACTCCCTTTTCCTGGGAAGCTTTGTTTTTGGGAGGTTGAGTTGGGGATTAAAGCTGCTCTACAGGTTTTATGTACAGATTCCACTAGTATCAGAGTGCATCTTTGCAGACAGTAAACAAGGGACTGTGCTGATGCAACAGAGCAGGAATATAAATGAAGAAAGGTTTGTGTTTTCTTTTTTCCTTTCTCCCCAGACATTAGAAATTGATCTCTTAAAACAGCAACTTACACAAACTATTTATTCCTTAAATGTGTTTGTAGCTTGTATAAGATATTCTGTCTTACTTCATAATCAAAAAAATCAAAAAAAGACTATGACATTGCTTGCAAGAATCTGTCACAAAGCATTGCTGATGCAGACAGTTCCCTGGCTGTATTTCTCAGAAAAAAACATGGCTCCTTCCCTTTATGCCTTGGTCTAGACTAAATGCTTCAAGCATCTGTGTCCCCCTCAGACTCTGAAAATGGAATTCTTAGAGCTAGAGATGTGGTAAGGGACTACTCAAATCAGTATTTCTAAAAACAGTAGTTTGGTGGTCAGCCCACAGATGACAGAGCTACTTAAATACGCTTGCTGAGTGATGAACTCTTTCCATTTGCTGGGAGGTACCCAACGGCATCTTTGTGTCTATTCGTGCTTAATGTGTGGGTGTTTATGCACAGAATTGCACAAATGGGTGGACCCAGGGATACGTTATTAATGAAGATGTTTCCAACTGAATGGGATTTTATTTTACTTTTTGGGCAGGTGGTTACTAGTAATCTCATAAAGGAAAGGAAGAAATGCTCTGTGGTACTAGGAAAGGAAGATACTCTGCAGTGTGGTGAGAGACTCTGTAATTAAAATGTCAGTCTCACTCATGCTAAAAGCTAACTGCAGTCTTTAAAACCGTTAAACATGAAGTAGGTTACTAGTGTGGGAAATGCTATGGTATGGTGAACTCTCTGGATTTTAAGGCCAGGAAGGATTACTGAGCTTGTTTAAAACTGCTCACTGAACAATTCTTCTCTTACACTTGATATTTTCTTCTGCTCAGATAGTATAGAGTTAAAAACAAACAACAAAAAAATGCTGAATTGCATGTATTTGTCAGTTGAAAAAGCAATCTGCAATGACCTCTGAACTGAAAGTGAACTGAATGAGTACTTTTTTCTTCTCCCTTCCTAGTAAGACAGGATTATAACATCCTGCTATGGAACATATTGGGGGTATTTTCCTGCTCAGGGTGGCATCTTCTACTTAAAACATAATGCAGATGGTCATGTTAGTTTATGAAGGGGCTCTGACATCGTGCCCAGATTTCATACTGGGTAATTTATGTTCTTGCCTTCTCAATTGTTGTTGAATATGGCATTTTTCTTTGCTCCATTTCTATCCTGGCCTCTTTAACAGTACAAGATAGCACTATCAAGTAGCTGCTCTGCGTATGTGGGTTTTACTATCGTATCTGAGAAATTTGCAAGGCTGTTGACAAGTTAGAAAAAAACGAGGGAATAGAGCTCAGCTTCTATCAGTTGACTTACTGTGCTGGAGCAAGTGTCACCCCCCTCATATGACCGATGACTGATAAATTTTGAAGGCTGCTAAACCAGCGATGATATAGTTGAAGGATACTTCCAGAGGCCAGCTATGCCATCCCACTGAATCAAGACCACACCAGCCTAACCTATTTGTGGCAGGTGCTAATCACTTAGCCATCTGAAAAATAACTCATTTGTATATGTGCTTTGGGTACTGATGTACTTTCTTGTTTGTTGAGTTTTATAAAGCAAAGAAGCAAACACAGCCCTGGGTAGGAATAGATAGTAAAGAAGAGATTTCCATGACCTGAGGTCTGTGGCTGCTCTTAGCTGAAACTGGGTCTTACTTTAATTGTTTCACCTGTCTTTGGTTCCCACCCCTCCAAAACCTGCAGTTTTCTGTCACAAACAGTATTTCTGTGACAGCTAGGCCTCATTCCTTATTGAGGTTTTCTTGAAAAGACTACAGTGCAAGAAGAACTTGTAGGTTAAGTGTCCTTTCACGTGTGGCTACCCTTTTAGGGCCTGGCTGTAGTCATGACACTAAAAGTTTATCCAAGTAATGATGTCTAGGAAAGGTAACCCTGAGTTAGTTAGTTAAACCACAATATAGAGCCCACTATATAGAGACTGTAGTCCACTGCTGAGATCACCTTAGTCTTCTATTTTAGATGCACATAAACCTAGTTAATTCAATCCCAGAGGAAATCCAAACTAAATTGTCACATTTGTTAAGAGGAACGTTCACAGAGGTTTAAATAAATTTCTTGAATTTATTTTTGTCGAATTTTTCTGATCAGACCAACCTTTACTGTAGCATCTCCAGGATAACACTGTAGCTTGTGTGAGTCAGGAGTACTTAATATTATTACCCTAGTGCATTGCCCATATATGCCATTTTCTATTAGGAGAGGTGGTGTCACCCTCTGTGCTAGGTACTTACCTCCTTGGCAAGGGTTGGGGCCAGCTGCAGTAGAGACAGTCAAGAGAGGAGCTTATCTGTCACATTTAGCCAACCCTTGGCCCTGTTACCAGGCCTGTTTCTCTGGAGCCTGGTCACGAGTGTCTCCTCGATATGACTGATTCTGTGCTGGGGACTCCTGCAACCGCTCACGACTCATCCTTTGCAGAGAATTTATCTGCTTTCAGAGCCTGGCCTCTTGCTTGGGGCTGAGACTAAACCTTTTCATTGCCAATTCCTTAGCAGCTGTGACCAGGACAATATAGTGTAATAAGATGTAGGTCTAGGATCCAGGGTTGTTAAATGCTGAAGTGGCAGCTGCTGCTCTTCTGTGTCTTTTGTAAGAGAAGCTCCTTTGGTTTCCATCAGCTCTTCAGTTTAAGCCATTTGCAGTACTGCATGTGCTTTTCAGCCAGTGCCTTGCCACAACGTGAGTATATCCAGTGTATGTAAAACTTTATGGGGAGAGATGCTGACAGCTCCCTGCCTGAAAACCTGCTGGAGATCATCAGAGAAATCCTGTGCTCTGCTCAGATGGGTGGCTTTGAAACATGTGCTTTCTGATGGGAACTCAGCGTTTGGGTCTGGGTGGACTGGGAGGAAGTGTTGATTCCCTTTCAGTAAAAAGGAAAGAACCTGAAGGGTGCCTTCTGCAGAAACAGTGGCCTTAGGCAGGGCTGCAGCTTCCTGGGCTGAGTTAACTTGCGAATCTTAATGGCTGTGATACCTCCTCCTCCCTTTGTTGTTCTCTGTCCCAGCCAGATCTAACGGGAACCTTACCTCTGTTCAAACCATACCCTAAGTCCTTGTTGCCTTATGTAGCTTTTATTTAGCACCACAAGAAATGAGTTCTGCCTATCACCAAAAATACCTCTTTCCCTCTGGCTGCTTGCAAAGTGCCTTTAACTCCCCTCGGGGCTTTTCCTTATGAAGGGACAGCTGGTGTAGAACAATTGTGCCTGATTTACACTGATCAATCCTCACATTACTGAAAGGCATCTGTCTTGTACTAGCCACCCTGCAGTGCACATTTTTCAGAGATGCTGGTGGAAGATATGTCTACAGTGTCTGCTGTCTTCTCAGTCTGACTCCTAAGTTCTGGGGGTAAGAAAAAAAAAAAAAAGAGAAGAAATACTGTAAAAATATTCAGTAATGAGAGGTGCATTTTCCTTTTCTTCACCCATGGGGTAATGGTTCAATGAAGTCTGGTTTTCTGGAGTTTTTGCTGTATTTTAGCAGCAGCACCTGCCAGAGACAGTCACACTTAGTAATTGAAATGCTTTTTTTCTCCCAGACTGGTGTCAGTCCAACTCAACCAAAGTTAGTTTTGCCCATTTATTTATACTAGAATAGCCTGGGAGAGTGCACATATCAACCTGAGCTGGCAGATCAGAGGGGTGGTACCATCTATTGAGAAGAGTCAAGGAGGCAGGAGGATACAGAGATGCGCTGAAGGATATTAAGAACAACATCCTGATAGGGACATCTGCTGCTTTCACACTTTGCTGAAGAGAAGGGCATAAAGACCTATTTTCAGGAAACCCTTAACAAGAGGATGGCCAAGCATGGTCTTTCCACCTGCTATGGCCCACCCTTCCTCTCCTGTTTCCTTCCTTCCTCAGTGATGTGAGTGGTCACGCGAGAAGCCCTCAGGCAGTGCAGGTCTCTGTTCCTGCTGCTGGTGCTTATTTTTCTGGTGCACTTTACCCATGCAAGTAGCTAGGATGAGCCCTGGCAGTCATCAGCATTCACTAATAGCAATCCAATGATGTTGCTTACTGTTAAAAGGAGAAAAAGTTGCATAAGGTACATAGAAAATGCATCCCTATTACCCTGTGCTCCAAAGTGACAGCAGAAAAGAGTTTGTTTCAGTGTCTGTTACCTCCTCTTACCTTGATTAGAAGTTCTAAACTTTGTTAACATCCTGAACATCTCTGGTGGTCTGGTTGAAAGTTTCCTCTTTGGTATCTACATAAATAGCAATAGGTAACTTTATTGCAAAAGGACACTGCCCCCCTGCCCTGATTCCCTCAATTTTGCTTTGGTATGAGTGGAATGTGTGGTGAGAGCATGACCCAACAAGTATTACTTTGGGAGCCTCATCCACTGCATGTGATTCAAGTAGTGCCCACTCCCTTGCACTTCATGTGAGGGCAATTAGCACACGTGCATGGCAATTAGTGCTGCAAATGAAGTCAACACGGGTGTATTCTGCCTCTTTAATGGCTTGCTTTCCTCTTCTGCCAAAAGAGCAACCAAGCAGTCTCAAAGGAACCTGCTGCCTTCTGATATTTAATTTGCTTCAGGCTTACCTTGGCATTCTGCCTCTTTCTTCTGCTGCCCAGCCTGGCCCACCTGCCTGTTCCTGCTACCGGTGCTGCAGAGGAAACGATACCTATTTCTAGCAAATCAGGCCATGACTTGCCCGATGAGCTGCAGTTGGGCCTCGCAGACCTCCAGCACCATCTCACCTTGACATGCTTTGTCACTCACAATTTCTGACCTCTTTTCAGCAGAACATTGGGATGGTTTCTGATGAGCTGCAGTGAAGGTGGTATCACCTGGCAAAGGAATGTGCTGGTAGGAAATTGCAGACTTTTTTTTTTTTCTGGTTATCTACTTTTTTGATTGAGGATTCACAGTGATGGGGGCCTTAAACTATCTGTGATATCCAGTATTTATTTGTGACCAATGATGATGTTCTAGAAGTGTGTCTATGTTGGAGTATAGATGGCATGTGTATGCATTCCATATGTATGGATTTAGATTATGTGATTCTTGACCAGAATATTAATTGTTCCAAAAGATTTTTACAATGAGGGAGGATAGGAAGGTTGCATCAAAATAAGCCTGTGGTTGAATATTTGGTGGTTATAGGAAAAGTAAAGGGTTAAAATACTAGAAGACAGCATACAAGTCAAGGGTATGGAAGTGTAGGTGGAGCATGTTCGATCATGAAGTTTTGGTGCAGGTGTCCTTGTATGGCTTTCCTTATTGCACCAGAGAACTGTGTATCCTGGACCACACATCTAGGTTTGTTTTTTAAATTCCTGATGAGCAATATCTTTACAGTGTCTCCTAATATGTCTCTTAATAGGTAGCTGTTAGTTTGTGTAATATATTTTTGAGGTGGAAGCTGTTTTTTCATGTAGTAGGATTGCTCTGGATAGAATGGAGTAACCAGCTTTACTCTGAATGGGTGCTGTATGCAAGAACAAGTAATCCATGTAAAAGAAAACTTGCCTTAGAGAACCTCTGCGCTGAAGATGATACACTGGATTAATGGTGTTACTTTGGGAGCCTTTTTCTTATGCACCACTGATTATGGAGAGAGTTCAAATGTGGGCCAGTCTTTCTTTTTCAGTAGGGTTTGCACAGAGCAGCAAGCAATCTCTTGCTTTCTAGATAATGTGGGCCAACTCTGTTTTGCTGAGAAAATAGGTTTTTTACTTAGCTAGCATTAATACTCAAGTGTTTTCTTTCTTCTACTGAGATCTTATGTTGTTATGCTGTTAAATGTTTCTGCAACAGAAGTCATCAAGCCATGATTTTGTGTCATCAGGAACACTGGCTTGTGTTTGTGGACCGAGCTCACAAAGGGTGTGTGGGCCCCATCACGATGGCTGCATTCAAAGCCAGCTCCAAAATTCATGAAAAGTGGCCACCACAGAAGCATTTGGTGACTTTTGGGAGTGGGAACAGGCAGACAGCAACTGTCTGAACACAGGACTGTATATCTCTGCTCAGCAAATAACTAATGTATGGAACAGACCATGATTGGGGAGATCTTTGGGGCCAGAATATTAACCATGGTGGAAATAATCCTGGAGGAGCATGTGTGTCCGTGCTGATGTTTCGCTTCTGGTTGTCACAGAATTTCCAAAGATGCCCTAAACAAAATAGCTTTATGGAAGGACAAAACAGCATTGTCAGCGATGGCCAAGGAAGCTGCGCTGGCACCTCTTTCAATAACTGTGCTCTGAACTGGTTCTTGTTGGGAGTGGTTATTGGCTGTTGCATGCACAGCTGTATGTTGACACCTGCCTGAAAGAGCTTTATGAAGCTCTAGTGTAGAAAATGGTAGCTGGGCTTTGTTTGAACATAACTACTTTTTCTAAAACAATCTTTTTTTTTAAGACCAGAATAACTTGTCACAACGGAAAAGCATATAGAACAGTGAGGGCTTGTTTAAACAGCTTTGTTCATGTGCATTCTCTTGCTTTGAGACCAGGAGACTTTATTCCCTCTGCAGTAGTGGTGTGTCTGATCCAAGGTTTTGTTTGTTTGGTCAGCCCCTTTTGCTGGCAGAATCCATCTCCACACGGGGCTGTTCGCAAGAGTGGAGGACCACAGTCTAATCCTCACAAGTGAGTGTGCACAGGAAGTGTCTGTCTTGATCATGGTGGAAAAGGGATGCTGAACAGAAGTGGAGTGTGGTATGTTGTGGAGCATCCACTACTTGTCGCAGTGAACCTGTGGGACAGCTCGTTTGACCCATCTATGTGGCACAACGGAAATACCTGTGGCTTCCTGAGGTCCTTAAATTCCCAGCATCAGTAATGAGGAGGGGAGGAGAGTTGTGAGGAAAGGGTAGAACACCTTCATGCATCATTTTGGGTTGGGTAATCTGTGAAACAAAGTTTCCAACCAACCACTCTATCCTCTAGTGTCTGGGCACTCAACATGGGATGGATGCCTTGGGCATCTGAAAGCTCCCAAGTGGGTCTTCTGAATGTAGGGATTTAAAATCTTCCTGAAGAGAATTTTTCATTGACTAAACAGTGTGACTGCCTCCTCTTGCCTCTAGTCACTTCTGCAGAATAAATAGTAAGCTTGTGGGCTTCTGTGTTTCCTACTGTTCCATTAAGCTTCGGGATGTAGCTGCACTTGAATAGGCGTGAGCTGCCTGACCAATCTTGCATACCACAGCACACTAGTTACTTATGTGATCAGCAGCTGAAACTGGTGTGATAGAGCAGAAAGGATTCCCACATCGCCTTTGACTACACTCTGAAACAGACTTCTGCTAGAAACGAAAGAAAATGCAGTAGGCTCAGAGGCTAAGTTGCTGTTGGGTTTCATTAAAGCACAGAAACATTTTCAGTGGGAATAAAGCTTGAAATTTGAATTCTGGGAGAGAAAAGGGAATGGGTTACTATTGAAAATCCTTTGTGTGTTGACCTGAAGAGGATGGGCATGGTCTGTGCTGTGCAGGTGAAGACCAAGCACTTAGGGATGCTGATGGATGGACTACAGCTTCTTTGCTGAATTCTGTGTTTCCAGTGCTGTCTGCCTGGTTTTTTTCTGTTCTCCATGTCCTTTTGTGTCATCCAAGGCAAAGGAAGTGGAAGCTCACTGTTAACAAAATGGAATATTATATGGGATGGTGAGACCTTGAGGAGGGTCAAACTGGAAATGGGTTGTAAAGGAGGGACTCTATGTGTGAGAAGGAAGGGCCTTATGGGCCTCTATGGAGGTGGTCAGGGGCAGCAGATTGGAAGAGAAATGGATGGTGCATGGAACTGAGGAAAGGCAGCTGTGAGGCATCACTTGGGGTTGTTATTTTTCAGAGTAAACTTGTTTCTGTTCTTTTGAAAGCAAAGATTGCTTTAGATCTAGACCAGTATTACAATACAGACCAGATCAACCAATTCTTTAATTTTCCTCTCTCCCTTGAACAAAGGAACACATTACAAAGACGTTGCAATTAAAATGAATTGTGAAGTGTTATCTGGTGCCTGATGAGCAAAATCTCATGAGCTAGCTGAATTAGCAGTCTGAACGTGTGCTGTGTAAGATGTGGAGAAGCACAGAGCCTTGACTGTGGCAAAGGGATGAGGCACCAAAATGGGCCAAGTGTCCCCAGGCCCTGTTGCTGCCTTGGAAAGGGGCAGTAGGTATATGGCAACAGGGTAAGCTGGTAGCAATTGCTCAAAATTGTCTGAAGAAGGCTTCAAAGGAGAGGTTGGAGGGAGGGAGAGAACAGGGGGCTGGATGGAAGAAGCAAAGGCAGACTGCTATGCTGAGGATGAGACCCAGAATGTCTTGCAGTGGATTTTATGTTGGAAATAACACTTATTGAATTTTCCTGGCATGCACGTGCTGGTCCTCTTTGACACGTGTGACTTCTCCATAACAAACATCTCTCAGCTGGGACTGACAATGGAAAAATTGTGGGAAACTTTCACCAAACAACTCAGTAGTAGGGCTACCTCCTGTTTTGTTCTTGAACTTTTCAGTTTTAAAGGAACCATCTGCTGTATAATTGTAAACACAGCAGACTGCTAATGAGCTTTATCATCTGAGGGTCAATATCCATCTAATGCAAACTGCTGTCAGGCTCTGGTGCCCTGTCTTTGTCTTGCTGCCACCTTCTTCCAGGCTCCAAGCTGGTGGAACTGGGCAGAATTGACTCTGCAGATCACAAGCTTCCTGCAGCATGGTGACAGTGCCCTCCTGCACATACAAAATTGCTAGAACCAGACAGCACCCACACTGAATGTTAGCGTGGCTCTGCGAGTGAGTCAGGCTCACAGCCGAGCTGGTGCATTTCAGTTTCTCTTTGCAGTGGCTACTCTTGTCAGGAGATCTTGGGCAGGCAAAGCAGAGCGCTGTGCAGAATCCCTTTTCCCTCTGCAAGCCTTGCCCAGCAGCACAGGTCAGCAGTTAGGTGAAGAAGTGCTACACAGAGTGGATGGGATCTTATATTTTTAGCATATTGTGACTGTGGGGCCTTGTGGCTTTGCACAGAGTAGGGTTGATTGAAGAAAGCGCTGATAGGGGATGTGCTGTACTAGATGTGTTTTCTTCTAAGCAGAAATCTTCTGTCTTGGTTTAAGGTATGCTCTGATCCCGTATAGCCTGGCACAGCCACCACAATAAGCATTTGCTATGACAACACAAGTGTGTTTGTGGCATGTGGAGGCCAGGATCTGAGAACTGGCTGGATTTAAAATTACCCGGGGAAGGGGACAGTTGTAGATGATGCGGAGGAAGGCAGGACATGTAACATGCTTGTCAGTGCCTCTATGGGTGAAATTGTATATGGGTTCAGTACGAGTGAAACTGGCCAAAACACAGCTCTTGAGGTGTGATTTTTCTGGCGTTAGTGTATGTAATGAATTGCCTCTGACCTGCATCAGACTCAAAGAGGGGAAAGCAGGTAACACTGACTAATAACAGGCCAGATCATGAGGCTTCAGAGGGCTCAAGTCCTGATGCATATCTTTAATCTCTGGTCTCTAGCAACTCAGTTTAATTTATCAATCTCATCTGCGTTAAACTGATGAGGAAATTAATGCATGTTTATAGAGACCACACCACAAGTGATATGAAGAGCAACTAGTTAATGTTTAGCAAAGCCCCGCTGGAGATGAGGAGTGGTATGCAAGTGGTGTTCTGACTGTACCAAGGTTTGTCTTGAAAGAAAAATGCTATTTTAAAGAATGCTTTTGTCTTCTTAATCATTGGTCTTGCAATGAGCTTAAAATATAGCCATATATTCATCCACTGCCCAGCTACTGACATACAGAGTTACAAAAGCAGAGGTGTATGTCCCTACAACCTAGAGAGAGAGATGTATTTCAGGTGAATGAAGCCAGGAGAAAACCAAGCTAAAATACATGCAGAGCAAAGTGAGTCAGATGGCAGAATGCCCCAAAGGAAACTTTCAACAAGGGTGATTCATTAGTAGTCAAACAGTCCTTTTTTTTCCTGCCCTGCTATATTTACATTTTGAAATGTGTGCACATCTTAGTGGCCTTCCTAGCTAAAGTGTTCTTCTAAATGGCAGAAAGGAAGATTTTTTTTTTTTGCTTTATATTTGATAGGCTGTGAAGCGTGGACTATAAATAAAACTTTATTTAGTGGGGTATTTATACATAGTCTGTAAAGTGTTGCTAAAATCTTGTACTGATAGCAGCACAGTCGTTTGGGCTGTGATTTTTGACCTGCCTAAGGATATGCTCAAATTCCAGGCCTAGATTGGTGCAAAAAGGAGAGACCTCAATTTTTCCAGGTAATCCACGTATGTCCTGGCTTTTTCAGAGCATGCTGAAGCATTGTTATGCCAGAAATCCCACTGAAATTGAGGGAAATGCCCTACCAAGGGGATGTGCTGAGGTGTGTGAGCCATGTGAACTACTGAGACCCATACTCCAGTCCTGTGGAAAAGTGGCTGTCCAGTAGCACCTGAAGTGAATCTGATTTCTTCATAGCTCTCCTGGCACTATGCTGTGTCATGCTTGCAAGGCTCATGCTGTTAATGTGAGAATACGATGAGGTTTCCTGCATCAGTGTTGTGCTAGCAACAGCCACCAGCTCCTGATTCAGTTAAACCTAGGCATGACGTGGGCAGATCAGTAGCTGTGATTTACAGGGCTCTGTTGGAATAGAAAGCCTGTTGTCTATCAACACATTGTCCTGGCAGCACAACAGGGGAAGGTAAGTGCTGGAAAAGCAAGGTCAAAGAGCTGACAATACCATATTGTATTGCATGACCCTGAGCGAGTGGTTTACATGCCTTGTTTCTGCTACTCGGAGTGGAAACCAGAATAGTGCTTGCTTTTAGAAAAAGTGCTTTATGGTCTGTGGGTGGAAAGCATTCGTGTGAGTGTGAAGTATTTCAGTTGTAGAAAGAATTAGTCTCACTTGCCATAGTTTCCCATTTGCAGACCTGGTTTTCTGGGAGATCAGATGCACTGGTTCCTTTGAAAATGGAAGTCTCTTTGTAGGTGTTTTGTATTTCATGCATCGTGATCTATATGGAAATGCAGTTTGGAACCATTCATTTTGTCTGTGGCTTTGGCTGGACTCGAATTCTCCAAATAGCAGAGCATGGTTTGGGCCTTATAATGGGATATATGCCCTCTTTGGCTTGGTTCCAGCACAGGTTGGAAAGAAATTGCCTTTATATCTGGAAGGCATTAGCTAAACACCATGCATCTCATAGCAGAAGCTGGACTGAATGCTTAGTTACAAGTAGCCTGCGTGGTATAATTTGGTGGTTTCAGGCAGCTGGAGGGGGGGTGGGAGGAACCAAACAAACACACACACCCCAAAACCCCACAGTGCTTTTCTTGTAGAGAACCCCAGCAGATAAAACAGATGTGCAGTGGAGAATCAGTTACTGATCCAGGTTGCTCCTTAGGAATGGTCTCTCCTGCTCAGCTTTGGTACAGTGGATTGTCAGCTTTCATGGCATCGTTTCCTTGCTCTTTCTAGTCCATGACCTTTCTCCAAATTTGTAAGCTGTTGCCCAGTCTGTATGGAAATGGCATGTGTACCTGCCAGGTGAGCCAGCACCTCCTCTTTCTAGGCAACATGGTGCCTAGAAGAATTGCAGGAATTTAAGCCTGTTAAGACACAAACTCTCTTAGAAGTTTTTTGGGATGGTTTTTTTTTTTTTTTTTTTTTTTCCTGAGTGGGACAGGACCAGATATTATAATTAACCTCTCCCCCTACCTCCCATCTAGCTTTCTGTTGAGTGTCTGCATTTTTAGATTCCGTCTGTCTGCGGTCCAGCCCAAAGACAGTTAAATTTAATAAATAAATAATGATAAAAATAGTCTCTGAGGACTTGGCAGGCAGCAGGCCAGGGAATCTGGGCAAGCTGCCAGCAGCTCTTACACTCCAAATCTAAAGTTAACTTGGGCTATGGCGCTCGCACCGGGCTGTTCGGATTGCTTCTTCGAGAGGTGCCTTTCCCCTCCCCGCTTCAGATGTTACCCTGTGCCTGCTGCCTTCAGCGTGGGCTCCAGGCCTTTGGTGTGAACGTGGGGACTCGGCTCGGCACTGGGGGGGAGCGCTTGGTTGGAGGGAAAAGGCTGTGGTGATAATGCTCCCCCAAACAAAAGTCGTGGCATCAATTTAGGGAAGACTTTAAGTACTGAAAGTAGAGAAAAACTTCAACTGGAGCAAGTGGGTCAACCACAAGACACAGGGTGGAGGAAACCAGTCCCTGCGAGTTCTAGCACTTGCAGTGCAAACCTCTCAGGCTGTTCAATCTGCTCTGATTTTTTGGGTCGATGTGACACAGGGTCCATTTTAATCCTTGGGGTTCCTTTATCATTGCGTGGTGTCACACCCCAATCTCCAAGTTATATCTCAGGATAGGAGCTGTCACACCACATGCCTTTATAGTCCCATTTCCTATCCTGCCCTATATTCATAGCATATGGTTCCAGGAGCTCAAAGAATTCCATCTGAATCCTAGGCAGGCAGTTACCACTATCAAGAATATCTGGGAAATTATGTATCCAAGAAAATGCATGCCCTCTGGTGAGAAACAGCCTGCCAGCAGGTGGGAAGGTTTAGATAAAAGAGATTTCCCCTGTAAGGAGAAGTGCTGGGGCCAGGAAGAGTGAAACTGTCTGGACTTATCAGCACCCAACAATCAGCACAGTTCCAGCAGCATCACATCTACAACAGAGAAGCCAAAAGTACAAATGTAAACCTGCACCTTCTCACCCAGCTCTGCCAGGAACACTCCCCAAAACCAGCCCTGCTTTGCTCAAGGTGGTTGATAGCTATTTTAAAGCCTCCAAAAGGTTCAGACTTGTTTTTAGCTATGTATCTGAAACAGTGCTCGCAGTAGGAACTGGTGGCAACAGGGTTTAACTGTAGCTCCCACGGGCTTTAAAAATCCTTACTGTGGGATAATCAAACACTCCAATAGTCAAACACCTGCCACACTGGAACAGGCACAGAAATTCCAGCAAAGGCTGCTTTGGGGCATGTTACTTTTGCTTCTCTGGCAGGCTGAGCATGGTATCTTTTTTTTTTTCCCTTAGCTTTATCATCTGTATTGATAATGTGTGACCCAGAGAACTGTCGGGGTAGCAGAGATAAATGTACTTTTCAGATTTTGTATTGTGAAGCTGGTCCCTGGGGATGTGTCTGTTGGTAGTCTCACCTGGAGCTGGAAGTGTAAAATAAGCTTTTCACAGTAGGGGAAAGTTGGCCAGCAGGCTGATGAAGAGGAGGTACCTAAAGTACTTATGGCCTCAACACCAGGGACAGTCTCAGGTGATACCATGTAACTAGGAAGGGGAAATCCCTTTGAATGAATAAAACTACTCCATTTTGGGCCATCTGGGGATGCCCTTGTTTCCAAATGAGGTGGAGTGGTGAATTGGGGAGCTACTGCAACACCAACTCATCCATCCAGGACTCTGGCTGCAGGAATGCACCATTTGGACTTTCACTGCTGTGGTGGACCAAAGGACCTCTGGAGGAGGGACACTGGGAACTATCAAGGAAGATCTGTGATTCAGCATAGACTAGAATTAAGGGTTCTCTTCATTTATAGCCCTACCCTCTGTCCATGCATTTAGAAGCCCACCATCCCCGCTTTCATTGACCTGGACGCTGTTTCTATAAAAGGCCACCAATCCAGGGATGGTTTTTTTTTAACTCTGGGTGAAACTTTGGCGTTTGATCTTTCTGAGGCAGATGACTCGAGCTAAAACAGCCTTAAAGAGTCAGAAATCTAAGATGTGTGTTGAGAGAGGCCAGTAAGCAAAGGGCCTCTGGGGTGCCTGGGTTGTCAGCTACCAAATTCAGGGAGGGAATTTGCTTTGGCAGAGGCAAACCAGTACAACTCCTGCAAGGAGCAGATGCAGAAAGAAAATCAATGGCTTTAGTTGCATCCCTGGAGCCTCTCAATCTTGAGAAGTCCATATCCCTTTGCAGGGTGACAAAAAAGTGTTAATTTTGAGCATTTTGTAAATGCTCTTCTAGAGCAGAGAACCCTTCATTTCTGTTGGGAAGCTGAAGTGGCAGGACAGAGTGGGGTTTTTTCCCTTGGCACCAGACACCACATCAGTGATAAAAAGTGCGCCCTCCGTCAGGAAATACACTGCAGTATTGATGGGGTAAGTTGCAAGGGCTGCCTTCTAGCTGGAGCACATCCATCTAGCT
Organism: Heliornis fulica; assembly: GCA_013399135.1. Taxonomy (NCBI): domain Eukaryota; kingdom Metazoa; phylum Chordata; class Aves; order Gruiformes; family Heliornithidae; genus Heliornis; species Heliornis fulica. The sequence continues at coordinate 4,150,376 of VXBZ01004964.1, read as the reverse complement.
CAGAGCTCCAAGTGGGTCTTGTCTGGAGTCATTATCCTCCTTGGCCTGTAGCATAGGACTGATTTGATTGATTTATGGTGGAAATACCTTAAGTTGTATAACTCTGGTCATGACCCATGACCCCACAGAACGTGGAAGGTGATGGGTCTCTTTTGGTTTCAGCAGCTGTTGCAGAGGAAATATTTAAATGCAGATTCTCAGAAGACTAAAATACCTTTTGTTGTGGGCTGTCACTCCATGCGCTGCGGCAGCTTACCTGGTATTAATCCTGACATAGGGCAACCCTGCATTGAGTCAGTTGGTTCATTTCAGTTAGGTAATAGTTAAGTAGTAAGGTCCTGGTGCAGAACTCAATAGTTGATGGACTTCAGTGGGTCTGGGATAATGCTGATAATATGTACTTAGAGTTTCTATTCCCCACATAGCTGGAACAAAATCCTCTCTGTAGGTGTGGGAAGAAGGGCTGGGTAGACTTCTATACCCAAATAGGAGGTAGTTATGTAAGTAGGAATCATAGACTTCACTGAATCAGCAAATTTACTCCTGCCTATCAGGGCTTTAAATAAAAATACCCGTATACCAGGAAGGGATGGAGAGGAGCTTCTGCCAGGTCAGCATGCAGGACGGTAACTGTGAGATCAGCAGGCTGTCAAGCAGAAGACAAAGCAGGAAAACTAATTACATCTTGGCAAAAAAGTGTAATTAGGAAAGAAAAGCCGTTGCTTAGCTGGCTGAGCACCCCTCCCCCTGCCGTGTATCCCAGCCCTCTTGGATAGTGCTCCTTGGAGATTCCCGCAGAGCAGCCCCCACTTGAGTTATCTCTGTACCAGGAGACATTTGCAAGTAGACAAAAAGGGAACAGCTTGTTCTGACTCCAGCTCCCCATGCCTCTGGGAGGCACAGCCTGCAGCTCACAGCGGTGACAACGGGCTCGAAACCAATGTCACTCTGTGGGGCCTCTTGCTGTTTCAAGAACTGTGGTGGTCCCTTACTTGAGCTGCCATCTTCACCAAGCCAGGCCATCACTGCAGAGAAAAAAGCTTCATAGCCTTTGGCAAAGGCATTTCAACTGCAGCCACCAACCACTGTCTGCATGTCCTCTGACAGATGCCATGTTGTTTTCTTGAGAGAGTTGATACCACTTGCTCTGTTGATTCAGTTAACTTTTTGCCTTATTTTTCTCTGCTTTTTTTACCACCACTTCATCCAATAGACTGGTTCTTTCAGCTTCTGTCTCTTTGCCAAGCTGTTGCTGTATACAGGGAGAAAGGAGTGCCTTTTCTGTGTTCCATCAGTATTTTTGTTGTTGTTTCTTCCAGTAGGTCTCTGCAACTGGATGATTTTGGATAGTGCATATCACCTTTATTTTCAGTGTCCATTTTCCCTGGTTTCTTTCCTGTCCCAGTTCATCTTCCTCATACCTCTATTCACCACCTTTTTGCATTGTTGAATTCACCTCTCTTGACAATTAGGTCAGTAGAGTCCACAGGAGTCGGGAAGACAGTAGAGGTTTTAGTTAAAATAGTGGTGGTTTACAGACTTGGAAGGCCGAACTGTGGTTTACAATAGGCAGGCACATGGGATGAGACCGTGGCTGTTGCTAAGCCCCTGATTTACATTGGGTGCATGATGGCTCTGGGATCCCTATATCTAAAATGAGGAAACTTCTAAAACCTTTTTCCTAATAGTGAGAAGTACAAAGTCCTACTATGTTTCAGAAAATAGTCTCTTTTATCTTGGGATATGCTGGCAGTGGTGGTAATGGTCCTGTTTAGCTTAGAAAAGTAAACTTGGAAGAATATAAAACATTGGCATCTTGTAAAAGGCAGTTAGACTGCTGCAGCAGCTGATGCTAGGTACTGGCACACCACGTCTTCAGCTAATGGCATTGCACTAGTGAAGTAATACCAGAGAGTCCATGAGAGTCTCTGAACATGTGCTTGAAAGCTGCAATTAAAGCTGTTTACCTTTCATTAAGGTAATGTAAACATTTTACAAGTCATGTGAAATGTGAAACATGAAAGTGTGTGTCTGGAGAGCAATACTTTTAGATATGGAATAATGTTTGAATGTTTAAAAAAATAAAGTAGCTTTTAAAAATATTTGTGTTGAGGTAAACAAAAAATGTTCTTGTAATCTGTTGCCACTTTCTTTGTGTGTCAGATATGCTTTTGTTTAAATCTGAGTTGGCTGCTTTTCTCAAAAGTTTTGCATTTTTGCTCTCTGATAATTTCCTTCTTCAATTAATCTTCCTATTGAGAAAAAGTTGCCTACTGGAGTATGCTGTGCAGTGCTTCCATCTCATGCCAGTGCTCTTAAATTAATATTTGAGGTAGTGTTACCTTTTCCAGAGAAATTAGATTAATTTCTGTAACTTAACCTTTACTGCATGGAAGTTTTCTAAAGGACTTTTTTTTCTATAAAAGTCAGTGTTTTGTGAAGTGTATGTACCTTCCTTTCTGTTGATTTGCTTTACAGGTGGCAAGGGGGAAATTGGATGAGGCTCTTCTGAATGGGACCATGACATTGACTGAGCTCCTTCCCCAATTTTTTCTTTATTGTCCATGTTTTCCACTTTATTTTTCAGATTTATTTTCCATTTTTGTAATCAAACAACAATATTAACTGATTTGAGACACAGTTAATTTACCTGCAAGAGTAAATTAATTCAGAATTATGCTCTGATCCTCTGATTTGAAGTGGGGTGGAAGATTTATTTACAATTCCTGAATGTCATACAATTACATTTGTTATCTTTCTGCTCTCAGGTATTTGTGTATTGCCACCAACCACACCATTGTATTTAAGGGTCGGGAGACAAAAATCCTTCAAATGCATAGTTGAGAACAAAATTTTAGCTGGCAGCATTTTGCCACTGTCATTGGAGGGACAGGGAAGTACCTACAGTTCCTTCTGTTTTATGGGATGGCTTGTGCACCCTGGGCCTGGTAGGACAAAGATGTTGAGGAGCTAATTAGTAGAGCCTGTACTATTCAGACTCTTTTGTTCCCCTCCCTGTCTCCTGTGTTAAAAAATGCATGTTTGAATTATATATATCAACATTGCTGTGTGTCTTGGTGTCTTCTGTTATAGTGATAGACAGAAGGATAAATAAATAAAGACTACATTTGGTCAGCCTAAAAAAATAATGGGTGGGAGTCCATCATGTGAGTACAGTATCTGGTATATCAAATCCGGCACCACAAGAAATATTTTTTTGTTATCTGATTTTTTTTTTGTATATAGGCAGATGTGAAACTATGCATTAAAGTAACCTGAAACTGACAAATTTGCAAAAAAGCTTTTCCATGGACTGGGCATGTGCAGAGGAAGAGCTTTCAGTTAAGCTAGCGTGCATCTCGCCTGGACGGAGGAAGTAAACAGCATCAGTGGAGTTCCTTCAGGCTTACACAGATGCATTATGCAAATGTGATCTACTTCCCTCTTGAAACCATTAGGAATCTTTCCATTACTTTTGTAGGAAATCAGGCTAGCCTGCAGAGCATAATAGTTCCTGTTAAAACTTCCCACCCTTCACTGTTTTTGAGGTTCATTAGTCTTCCCGAAGGAGTGGCAGATAGGAATGGAAATTTGGAACTTTGCTGAATACTGTAGGTGCCGTTTCCCGGTTTTGAACTTCTGGTTTTAGCTCCATCTCTAAATTGCTGCACGTGGTTGTGGGGTCTTCCACAGGAGCAGAGGACTGTCTGTATGATTGAACTTGCAGGCTTTGGATAGTGTCTGGGGTATTTTATTTGTGGTATTTATTTGTGCATCTTTGTGGTAAAACTGAAAAATATTATTGTAGAGTAGGACATTTTAATTACTAATTTCTTAAGACCATGGATAGAAATATTTTAAAACAAAAATACATAAAATAAATAGAATAATAGAAACCCCCATGGCAGTGGATTTTGGAACTAGGTGAACTTTAAGGGCCCTTCTGACCCAAACTACTCCACAATGTTATGAATCTGTTAACCCTATTCCAATGGAATAATTGGAATAATAGAACTCCATATAGATTTCTTTATGGAAGTCTCTCAAATATCAGAATCTGTCCAGAAAGCGAGGTATTAATGGATAAAGAAAAATTGAAAGCTCTTCTGATGCCTCAGGATTAAACAGGATTAAAGTCTTGGGTGCTTCCATGCTTGTTCACCAGAATGGGATCAGAAGCCCAGATTTAGATGTCTTGGACTCCCTGTACAAGGAAGGTTGCAGGATGATGAAAACAAGCAATAACATGCTGAGAAGTGCATAGAGTTTTCAGTATCAAAATAGTTAGGGGGATGCATTTTGGCACTTGCTCAGAAGCCAGCAATCCTTCCTCAGTCAGGCACATATATGTACTCTTTAAAGCACAGTCGGCGAGAAGGTAATAACAGCCCTGTTTAAGTTTGAGGCAGCGCCCATCCATCTTTTTTTCAGTGCTTTGAGAAAAGCCGATGCTTCCAAGGGAACTACAGGAAAGAGTGTAACCTTACAAAGAGCAGGCTTGCATTTCCTAGATGTCTTTTCGAGAGCTCAAGGCAAGGCTGCCTAAGAGCCAGAGCAACATCAGATTTCCTACGATACCAATAGCTACTTTTCAGTGACTTTTTGCAAGTCTTTCAAAATAACTTCATGTTTGTGCCAGTTTTGTACCAGGCACTTTTCCTCAAACTTTTATGGTTGTTTACATATCTCTAGTTATCAAGGAAACCAGTTTGGCTGCTGTCAACCTAAGGTGTTCTAGATGAGCCCAGGGTAACTCGTGTACAAAACAATTCATATTTTCATCGTCTCCTAATTCTACCCCCTAGAACAAACTCTCCAATAGGTGTACAGAATTTCATGAACTGTTTGTGATAAATATTTTAAACTACTTCTGGTTGAGGAGGAGTTCCTTAATATTATACCCGGAAAAATGTTATTCTTCTGAATAACAGCAAAATTAGGTGTGAATTTTGTGAAAGTACCTCACTGCAAGCACTTAGAGTTTTATTTTGTTCTTCTATATGTATGAAATTGGACACAGAATGTATAAATCCATTTTAAATGGAAGTGTTAAGAAAATTGTGGGAGTCTATGGTCACAGTTAAAAGAAAAAGTAATTCACCTAAACAAATAATTTAAATGTTGCTTTTGGCTGTGAGGCATGTTAGGCTTGGCTTATACTTGGGATTTCTAACAGCTCAGTATTTATTATGAAGTATGACGATGGCTTACATCAACACAGCTCTTAGCTTATGGTCAGCTGTATGAGAGTATGCAGTACCTTTTGCAGAGAGGCTTGTGGTTTTGTACATAAATGAAGTGTTTTAACTGTAGTCAGTAATGTAGTTTCATCAGTGCTAGGGAAGTTGCATTGCTCTTCATGAGATGGGTAGAGCTAGATACACCACACTGAGATGTTAACAAGGCTTTTATTCCAGGACATTGGATTTTTCAGAGTTTTTGATTTAGGAGCAACTATGTGAGCCTGTGTTACTTTCAAACCAATGGTGACCCTTGTATGATGAGAAAGGAGATTGATGAAAGTGCTAGAAAACTGTCATGCCTTTGGGTTGATAACCCGTGCACCAGGCATTGGAGCATTGGTGCTTCTCTCAGTGTTGGCAGGAGCCATTTTCTTAAAAGCCCCATTTGCTGTCAGGAGAAGGCCTGCTAGGACACTTAAAGAAGTGGCTGAAACCCCATTGTTACTGGATTGGTTGTATTTAAGAGGTCACTGAGGTAGTGGAAGAATGGAAAGCATCAAACATAATGCCTGCCTTTTAAAAAAGGGGTGGCCAGCAGAAGTGTTGGGGAATTGTAAATCCATCAAGGTTCACTTTAATTCCTGGAAAAATCTGAAAGAAATAATAACACAGTGTGCAAGCAGCTGTGACATATAACACAGAGACGAATAACAGCCAAAGTGGCTTTGCTGGGAACAAACGGCATCCAACCAGTCACGTTTCCTTCTGCAACTGCACGATGGGTAAGGATAATAACAGTAATAATACTAATAATGTCGTGCATCTTGCAGGTTGGCTTTTGATTCTGCCTCATACAACAATCTCAGAAACAAATGGCATCTAGAGTGTGTTTTCCTAATATGGGGTCATGCAGGAGAGGCAAAAATGACTGTATATCCTAATGCAGCTGTAAGGGATTCACTGTCAGATGAAAGGATGCATTGAGTCAGATTTTATAGGTAAGTTGTTTTTATTTTTCTGGGGTCTGTTTCTACTCAGTGTTTAGCAGAAGAGATATGACTATCAAATATGTAGATGACAAAACCCCATGAAGAAATGTAAGCCTGTCAGTACTAGTGGTGATCCAGTAAGCCTCTCCTTGAACCTGAGCTCCAGCAGGGATGAACGCTTCCTCTGGCTTCTGTCTGTAAGGATAGAAATAAAATCCTAACTGCTTGTATTCACTGACAAATATCTGTTGATCTTGTCCCAGACAAGGAGATTTGAAACTGAGGTTAGCCAGACCTGCTTTCTCTTGGGAAGTGAGGTGACCTGGAGGTTACAGAGCTCTTCGGTTACCCTATTCCTTCCCCATGTCACCCCACCAGGCTGGTGTCTGGCTGACCCAACAGACTTTGTATCTCATAAGAGAGAGAGCACATCAAGCAAACTGTCCCGATATACAGAGAAGTACAGTTGTATTAAACATTTCAGGCACAGATTTGGTCCTTCACTTTGTGATATTTATTTTTTTAAGTTCTTTGGTTTTGTAAAATGTTTGGAGTTTTCTTTTAGTCTACAGCTGTGATCTGGACAACATCCCTTAGTTAAAGTGATATATAAGCATCATTGCATGGGATGTTGGAAGCAATTACTGTTTACAGTCAGTGACAATCACCTTTTCTGACAGTTTGATCCTTAAAGCCATAAATTCAGTAGGGACAGGAGAAACCAGTCAAGTGCCATGTATTTCTTCACACCTTATATGACAAGCTAGAAATAGCTCTTTGACATGCATATTTTATATTTGTCAATTTTCCTCGGCATTTGGAGAAAGCTTAAACAAAAAATATAGATGGGTAAATTAATTTTGTTCTACTTTTGTTCGTTTCTACTCTAATTATCATGTTTGAAACAAGATGCTGAAAAGAAATGCACCACAACATGGATTTCTACGGCAGTCTTAAAGGATGCCCTTGGGATTCAGAGGTCTAACTTTAAGCGCTGGAGGTGATCTAAGGTATAACATGGTAATATGAATAGTTTTGTGCTAATTTTGGCCTGGATTCCAAAGAAAAATAGGCTGAAATGATCTTTCTCACCAGAAGTTTCAAATCCGTTGATTATTTTCAACCAAGTATGACAGAGATACAGTATCAATTTCAGATAAAGCCTCAAGAACTTAGGCAGGTGGAGGACAAGAAGCCCCCATGTTATCATCTGTCTGTTCAGACAGATGATAACATGGAAAGATTAGCCTCTGCCATTTTTGAGAATCTACAGAGAAAAAAAGAGGTTGTAAATACCCCAATTAAAAAAAAAAAATCATTAAATCTCAGAAAACCAAACCATAAATATATAGGAAACCATGTTTACTTCCCCTTTTCATGGAACTGCTGATTAATTTCTATAGAGAGCTGGGGTGAAGCATGACTCTCCTCTCAGAGTTTCAAGGCTGGTACCTGAGAACCAGAAACTGGAACAGCTCTGTGAGTACGACCAGAGGATTTGCATAAAACCAGTGTCTGAAATATGTTTATGACCTGACTTTGCCCCTCTTCAGCCATGCAGAAGGTAAGAGCTGCAAGTGCAAAATCCATGCTGTGATGCATTTAGTTGTTTTTAACTGGAGTCCTTTGTGCTGCCCTCAGTGAAGACTACTTAAGCAGTAGTTGTATTTCTCAAGGTTTTTAATTATGCTTTGATTATTTCTCTTTAATTTAGTGGTGTCAATTCAGTAGGTCAGGAGCAGCTCAGCTCTGGTGTTAAAAAATTATATGTAGGCTCATTTCTTTGTGCCTCATAATGGTGCCCAGTATAGTGACACTATAAACTCTGAGTAGGCTCCCAGTCTTACTGTTAGCTCAGAGTGGTGACCCTAGAGACGTTATCTGTTAATAATGTCAATGTTTTAGTGATAAAATTACCTTTGAAGAAGCTGCTATGTGTGGATCACTTGTTCCCTGGGTGCTTGTATTAGTTGTGTTTTTTGTCTATGAAAATTTGAGGACAAGCTGCTGTAGGTAGTTTAAAGGTATTTCTCTGGGACCTTAACATATAATGTTACACTGTTGTGTTAAAATTGTTCCCTTTTCTTCTTTAAAAGGGGAAAGTGACATTCCTTTTTTCCTGTTGCTTTGTCTGCACCTCGTAAATGAGTTATGTTGGAAACAGGTGTGATACATTTAATTAGGACATAGCTAATCCTTACCTAATCCATAGCTGAGTGCCAGTGTAAACTGTTTCAGCTTGGCAGTACTCTGCAGCTGCTCACAGTTAGAGCTGATCTAAAATACCATTGCTGCTTCTGTGAGGTTGACCATCAGTGAGCTTGCTGTAGTGCTCTGCCTAGCCTAGGGCACCCAGCAGTTGCTAACAAAGCTGAGTTTGACCCAGCTCTGTGTTCATCCTGGTCAAACTAGCACAGGTGGTATCTTGGAGTGTATGCCTGTGTTGAGGTTTTCTGTGCTGAGGGCCTCTGTTCCAAAACCCATGAAACTTTCTGCTTTAACTGAAAGATTTGGTTTTCTAGGCTTTACCTCTGGAGTAGGCACCCCTACGTGGGAGTAGAAGGACACAGTGGGTGAGCAGTGTCTTTTTTCTTCATTGTTGGCCAACCCAAGGAGCTTTTACAATTTATTTTGCTTGGGCACTGTAATCATGGACCAGCTTCCTTTGTCTCTGAGAGATTGGGGTGAACTATGCAAAGGAGGAAAGGAACCAACATTAGGATGCCTTGCTTTTCTTAGTGCAATTTTAGGTGGTTGAACATGTTGCAGTTGCCTAGAAAGAAACAAGTTTTTTAACTTTGCTGTCCATAGTTGTTTGGACTAGATTCGATGCAGCTGAAAATTTCTTTTCCTTTGAGAGGTGCTTGTGGGTTTAAACAACTTTTAACAGTTAGTTCATTCCAAAGACTGATGGCAATGATGAAACTAAATTACTCATGCTGAGGTCCTAAAAGCTGTGGACCATGACTTTAAGTGATGGAAGAAAAAAGCAAAAGTATTGGTGAAGTGTGGAGAAGAACTTCCTTAAAGTTCTGAAGCAGAAGCTTTGTTCCTTTATCAGGAGGTGGTTTTCAACCTGGAGGGTAAATCCTGCCTGGTAGAAAGGAATATTTCTGGATCAATAATTCATTACCAGGGTTGAATCTCTTTAGATGGTGTTGGTGAGATACCTGTCTTTAAGGCATAGATGTGCTTAGCTCTTGAGAGTTCAGTTACTGGGAAATATATTGTTTCTCGCTCTCTTGCTTCCAGATTTAAGTAATGTGAAGAGAAAACAAGGTAGCTGAAAACACCTTGTGGAGGACCTATGTCTTCATTTATCAGGGCAAAAACAACTGCTAGATAGCACCTTGTTCTATAGTACTGATTCTGATTAAATCATACCCAAGGCATTTTGACTTGCAAAACTGTGGCTGTTGAAGAATGCATGAGTTAGGCAAGATGGAAAAAACCTCACAACCTTTACTTTTGAAATCATAAATTTTAATTAGGGCAGGTCATTTCTTTGGATTTCTTTCTTAATTTCAGTGTATGATTAGATTTTATTTCCTAATAATCTGTCATTTTGTAAGGGTGAGGAATGCAGTAAATGGAACCTCTGAGCTGCCAGCATGGAGAGTCGGTGGCCCTTTGCTCATGCTGTGGTGTGGTGAGATGGCTCTTGCAGGCAGGAGTACTTGCACTTCTCTTTGAAATCCAGAAAAGGCACCAGCTCTAGTTCTTGCTGCAAGGTCAATGAAAGCATAAGTGATGAAAGTTTTTATCCTTAACTGCACCCAGCTTTACCATTTGTTTTTAACTTTGATGGTAGATTCAGCAAGCTCTGCCTATACAATGACGTTTTTGTTATATAAAAGCAGATGGAGGAACTGTCTGGCACTCAGATGGAGAATTGGTGTCAGTCCTTAAGTTATAAACCACCTAACTATACACAGCGCTTGGGGCTTTGTTTTGTTGCACTCCAACATATCAGTGTAGTTTTGTGCTTGTTTTGTTTAAAATTGTAGTTATATTTATAATGCAAGGCTTCAGCTACAGACCCTTGCTCACTCCTTTGTAGACTATCAGTTATTATGCTTCTTTTTTTTAGGAATTCTTTGCTGTGCTTTCAGAATTGAGAGTTCTGCTGAATACCTCAAATGAGGACAGAACAATCTCCACTAGCCAGCTATGCAGTGCTCTTTTTCCAAGGTCCCTTCTAGTATCTTCTTGATAACAGCACTTTCCATTTGTGAGGAAAAGGTCACCACGGTGGAAATGGTGTGTGTTTGTTCTCTTGTTTCTAAGCTGTGCTATTCTTTCCTCATGTTGTTGCTTCTGACAAGATGGTTGCCAAGCCACTTTGTCATCACTCCTGCATCTTGACAGAATGCAGGAGCTGTCCCAGATAACAGGAGAATACATCCTTCCAGCAAAACCTGAGTGACTTTATCCAATCCCAGATTTAAACAGACCTGACATGTTCTGGCTCTGTTTACAAACAGGATACTTCAACAGGACTCCACCACAAAAATAGCTGTGCTTCTTTTGCTAGAAAACAAATGTTTCATTTTGGAGAAACCAGAGAGAAAAGCTGATGGTATAATCAGTAACAAATCTTTGTAATGAGCCCATGCTGCTTATTGCTATCTGCCTTAAGCCTCTGATATTGTGTTGTGCTGCTTGTTAAAAGACAACATACTAAAGAGAAACTGTCTGCTGGGGCTAGTAGACTAGATTCAGTCAATATAATTTTGCATTGCATTATGTGTATAGTTGCCCTAATTGTGGGAGTAGAAGGAAGAACAATGAGTGAATATAACACAATACTGGCATCATTATCTTCTGTCCACATCCCTGTGCTACAGCCAATTAGATTAATGCAAATGGTAAGAGCCTCCTTTGATACTCTTATCAGTCTGCCTGCAGTTTCTATGCCCTGATGAGTCCCAGCAGTCCATCGAAAGGCATACTGTGTAGCTTATCATTTGGTGAAGTCATGATGCCCGTCACAGTTTCCTTTCTTCATGCACATTAGCAAAATATATCCCTTTTACTTACATGTGAATTGTGGAATTCATCTGTTTGGTTTTTGGCAACTTAATTCACAGTGAAAATGGCATTTCATGAATTTCCCCATGGATCTCAACCAGGACACCACTCTGATGCTGCTTCCATGCTAAACATGCTGCACTACTGATGCTCCACCAGATGCTCTAGACAATGTTATGCTTTCTTAGTCACTCACTAATACTGCCTCCTTATGTATGGCTGTGAATATCAGAGTTACAAGGTGCTTTTAATGATCTTGGAGATCAAACGCTTGATCTTGGAGATTCATTTCACTGGACAACTGTGGCAAGATGCAGTGTAAATCTTAGTTGTCCATTGGCTTCTGATACTACTAACTAGCATGCAACTCTCTCTGGGATAAAACAGATGTGCTAAAAAGTCTAAAGAAAATCTAGGTTGTGTTCTACAGGCCAGAGCTTCTTTTTGAAATCACACTGAGACAACCATTTTGGATTGCTTGTTGGCATAACTTTATCTTGAAACTTGTCAAAATTCAACATCCAGTTGACTCAGGTTTCTAAAATTGTTTCAGAAGGTTTTAGAAAGATTATCAAATAAGAAGATTTGCACTGGCAAAATGATGAGACAAATACAAAATGAAACAGGGGAGAGAGGAAAAAAATAATATTCAGCAGTGCTTTTGGAGTGGTTTTTATCTTGGCTTCTTGTTAAAGTAAAGATCTGTAGCACTACAAGAGTGTAGAGAGCTGCCTTTAAATCCTGAAGACTCATCACATGCTGGTTTATTGCCATCATTCATCAGAACTGTATGCTTCAGTCCTGATTTTTCAACAGCCTGTGCTATTGCAATAACCACATCACTAGAGAGGAGAGCTGAGTGAACCTAAATGTAGTTCCAGGCACTTCAGATATTTTATGTTTCTAGGAATGAGACCCCACACCTAGCTCTCCTGCTTCCATGAGAGTGTTTTAACCATGGGGCTGTGGTGTGTTCTGCTCCCAAAGTGTTTGCTTTTCATCTGCACTTTGAGAGTTCCTTCATCCAGATCAGCCTGATAGTTCAGGGAGGTATGTACCATATATTTAAACATTATTTAACAGAGAGTAGGACATCTTCCATTTCCCTGGCTGAATACTCTAATCTGTTAATTAAAGCTGAGAAGTGTCAGCATGACCTCCTGCTCACTTGACTCACATGCAAAAAAATCTTGAGGGGGAACCCTGCTCAGTCAGGCATCTCTTACAAGGGCCTCATGTCCAGCTACATGAAGACATCTGTGCTCAGCCCTCACTCCATTGATGCTCAGAAGAAATGGGAGCTTAAGAGACATTCACATACAAAATACCTCCTTTTAGTGGAATGTAGATTGTAAGTGAATTCCTGTTACAGCATGAGGGTCTGGAGTGCCACTTTCCAAGATATCTAATTCTCCCAAGTGACTGTACCAGCAGCCTGAACATCTGGTTCTGCTCTCTGACTTGTCTGAGTCAGAACTAAGCTCTTAGCAAACACACTGCTCTTTTAATGCCAAAGAGGGCAGATAAAGGAAATCCCAGCTAGTGAATACTTACTGGAATTGACTTCTTCATGGTGACAGAGACCTTCTGAGAGAATCAGAAGTGGTCTGAAATAATCTAATGCTCAACATTAGGTGGTGAGGACCAGGAGTGGCAGAGAATGACATGGCATTTAGGGAAGTTTGGGCTTCCAGGTACAAGATGGTGTGTGAGTGAGAGCAAGTGGGCTTGGAGCGCTCCAGAGAAGACTGGCTGCATGCAGCCTGAATGGAGGTTGTGTCAGTTCTTTCCTCTTGATGTTTTAGCACCTTGGCTTGTTTGCATCCATGCTTGGGGGAGAACCTGCTCCATTGCAGAGCTGAGAGTCCTCTCTAGCAGTGGAGTGGGTGGTGTGAGCTAGTAAGTGTCCCCATAGAAAGAAGAGACATTCCTGTTAGATGACTTGGAAACAGACTTCATGTTTCAGAACAAGGTACAGGTAGGGTTGTGTTGATTGTCTCAAAATCACCCTTGGGAAAAGGAAGTTGGTTTTGTTATAAAGGCACTTTCAAATCAGCACTTGCTTGTCTTCTACATTCAGATATTTAAAGTGGACAACTGCCCTACTCCTCTCCTAGACTGTCCTTTCTCTGAGTTATCAATTCTCCATGGATGCAATGAAGAGATTGGCATGTAACCAGATGAGTTTGTGGTTTTTCCTTAAAAACTGTTTTTCTGGGGGGGAAAAAAATGTTTGTGGAGGTCTTCCTGGGGTGTGTTAGTAGGTCAAGAGAGGTCTTTCTCCTCCTCTACTCTGCCCTGGTGAGAACTCACCTGGAGTATTGTGTCCAGTTCTGTGCCCCCAGTTCCAGAAGGACATACAACTCCTTGAGCGAGTCCAGCACAGGTCCATCGAGTTGATTAAGAGAGTGGAACATCTTCCTTATGAGGAAAGGCTGAGGGAGCTGGGTCTCTTTAGAGGAGACTGAGGGGTGACCTCATTAATATTATAAATATGTAAAGGGTGAGCGTCAGGAGGACAGAGCCAGGCTCTCCTCATTGATGGCCAGTGACAGGACAAGGGGCAATGGGTCCAAGCTGGAGCATAGGAAGTTCCATGTGAATGTAAGGAAAAACCTTTTCACTGTGAGGGTGACAGAGCACTGGACAGGCTGCCCAGAGAGGTTGTGGAGTCTCCTTCTCTGGAGACATTTAATGCCAATCTGGACACATTCCTGTGTGATTTAATCTAGGTGATCCTGCTCTGGCAGGTGGGTTGGACTAGATGATCTTTCAAGGTCCCTTCCAACTCATAATATTCTGTGATTATGAGTAGATGAAAACTTGCTGATTGAAAATATTGCACGGTTTCTTGGTAAAATTACAGAAGAAGTTAGGAATACTTAAGGTCTGTGGATTTTGACAATGTGGCTGGCTGAGAAGCAGCTTAATATTTAGGGAGAGTGGGGTCAATATGTGAATTACTATTTATATTGGAAAATAAGGCCCTGTGTAATTGGAAGATTTTGTGTGTCAGAATGGTATCCTTTAACTTTTGGAGAGAGAAATATTGAGACAGCATCTTGGATAACTTGATTGGTGGGCAGGTAGAATACTTCTCTCTTTGGTGTGCAGCATAATTTCTAGGAAGAAAAAAATCTGAAATTACAAAACTGTAAACAATAAATGTTTGTTTTGACCAGTGGCCAGGAGATTGGTCATCTCCTGCCCATGAAGTCCTTAGCAGAGAGGTAGGAGTATGTCTGAAAACGTGATGGTACACTTGACTGTGGGGAGGCATTACAGTGTTTTTCAGTGGAAAATGTTACGCTTGCAACTCAGTGGTGTTTGGTGAAGCTTGGAAGATGGAAGGATGGATGGTAGTTGCTGAATTGTAGTCACGATTTCCCTCTGAGCACTGCCAAAGAGCAGCCTTTCTTCTGGTGTGCTGGGAACTCTGTTGAGAGCCAACACTGCAAGATCCTTTCAGAGGATTTTGCAACCCTGCTAGGGCACTTAGGGGTGTTGTTCTTGGATGAGATTTCCTTTGCAACAAAGCAATGCCATGCAAGCTGAAGGTGTTTTTATATCTCTAGTGGCAGATCCCAGAGTACTCTGGTAGTGTAAAGAAGCCGCCAGAAAAGCTGCCTTGTGTTGGGCCCCAGGAAGTGGGCAGTAGATAGTGGTCTCTATTGTGAGTAGATTGGCACTAATAGATCTGGAAAGGCAGTTGCTAAACTGGTAAGTAACTTGCCTAGAAGTAGACTGAAGGTCTTTTAAATATTTTCTCTCTTCTGCTATTGATTTAATCTAACAAACTCTTCTTTTAGCTCCTGTACAAGATGCTTGAGCCTTTGGAGCTTAGCTTAGTTGTCTGTCTGGTGAAATTACTGTCTTTCTGCATGTGGGTAACTTAGATGGCTTCTTGTAGGTGCTGAAGAACAGAATTTAAGATACTCTGTTGTTGCCTCCCTAAAAGTAAGTTATATGTATTGGATGATTCAGAACATAGGAGAGGCTTAGAAAATAGTTCCTTTCTCCTGGGTTAGAATGTGTCCAGCTGACTTAACAATGTTGTTGGTTCATCTTGACATTAAAAGAGATGTCCCTCTATAGAGAAGACAGCAGATGTTTGGAGTTATGAAGGCATTTTAAACTTTTCCTATTCTTTCATAGCTTCAAGAACTGCACATGTAGGCAAATGGCAATGCTTGGCAAGCTTAAATACACAGATCTCCTTATAGTTTCTTTTTGCATTCTCCTGTTTACTAGGCATTGTTTATGTATGGCAACCACATCAGGGAGGAGCAAAGCTCTATGACTCAGTGCAGGAGTTATAATAATGAAAAAAAATCTAGACCATTCAGTTAGATTTCATTAATTTGTCTAGCTCTTTAAAAGCCCTTTAGTGTCGGGGTATCTCTCTGCTAACGGCGTGTTCAAAATCTGGTGACATCTGCTCTCTTCTCTTGCCTCCTCTTTGCATTGCTACGATGGAATACAGTATGAAAAAAGGGATCAGTGCAATTATTGCAGATTCATGCTTGAGACAATGAAGAACAAATAAATTCTGCTGCTTGAGGTTACTTTGTCATCTTTTGCTCTGAAAATGAACTGGCTCTAAACTGAGTGTTCATTTTGTAGTGTGTTGGGTTTAGCCTTGTTTCCTATGGAAACAAGCGTACAAAATGAAGCTGTTTCTGCATACATTTTCCTGCATCCTTCTTTCCCCTCCCCCTTTTTTAACCCTTTAGGCAATTCCAGCCAAATTTTACAGTCTCAAGGGTGGCTTTGTTACTACAGATGTGCATCTCCTATGGATACTAATGCATCTGCCCAGATCAGAGCCCTGTGACACTGTCGAGGCTGTGGGAAGAGATTTGCTCAAAGCTGGTCCTGTGAGTTGTTACTGAGCCCAAGATGCAGATTGGCAGGAAGCCACTTCCTTAATTTCAGTACTTGGGGAATTACACATTTTATATCTATAGGCAGCAATATCTGTGTTTGTAGCTGAGTCTCATGTTAGGATTACATTTATATGCAGTACTCTGTAGGGTGAAGATCTGTTGGAGACTAGACTCGAAGCCACTGTTAACCTCAAGGCTGTGGTCTCCTGGGTCTGTGCTGTCTCTGTCTCAGTCAAATAAATAAATCCTCCTTCAGTTCTTCCTGTTGACAGTCTTTAATTCTTATTATGACATCTTTATTCTTTGGAAATGAGAAATACAGCTGAACAATTTTTTGAAGCAGACGCAATCCCAGTTATACTCCTGGGCTTTACAGTCTCATCTCCATGATGCATAGCCTCCAAGTGATGGGTTTTGGTCTGTTTCTTCCCCACCTCTCTCTTGGTATTTTAAATAATTCCTGTGATAGTGAGGTTTTCAGCCAGCCTCACTGTCTTCAAATGTGAGGCAGTTGCCTTGAAAAGCAAACCTTGCACTGAAGGTAAAAAAAGCTGTGGGATATTGTCTTCAGCTTTTTCCTCCAGTCTCTGCCTGCTGAATTAGAAGTACTTGGAGAGACATTTTCACTGCACTGTACTTCAGGCCTAAAATGCTATATGAAATGAAGACTTTGTGAGGAAAAAGCTGGTTTCAGTTACAGCTCCTGTAACATTGTTGGTAGCTCACTGGGATGCTGGTGTGAGCAGATCTGTAGTCCAATGTTTTAGTGTCTGCCAGATACAGGACAGTTGGAGCTTTTATTAAAGATTCTGTTAGTATTTACTGTGACCCAACTTTGTCCCTTCAGCCTTCCTTCATTGTGTTTGTTTCACTGTGATACCTGAAAGTCAAACAGACATTAAGTCCATCCTAGAGTGGATCACAGAGGTCCCGAAAGAGACTCCTTTTCTGAACTGGTAAGGAGAAAGCAGCATCTCCCTTCAATTCATGAAATCCTAGTTCTCCTCTTAGCTCTATTTTGATCTCTGCTTACAGTGGCATTATTCTCATTACCAGTCTATGTTGATCAAACCAATTCTCAGATGTTTTCCATCCTGACCCCAGTTTCCTTATGTCCTAGTTATGTGGCCCATCCAGCTGCCTCAGGATGCCCTGGCTGTGACAGGCTTAAGCAGCCCCTGTAAGAATGTAAGCCTCAGTAATAGGGTTGTGAATTGTGAAAGACAAAATTGGGATATCAGAATTGTCTTAAACCTGAGGCTAGTGAAAGGCTGGTATGTATTGGGATTGCTCAGCAAGGAGTTTCTCCATAGCTGATTGTGCTGTTTGTAGAGCACACTCTTAATTTTTAACTTTTCTATTAAGAGAAGGAATGTGAAGAAAAGCACTCAGGATATCAGTGACAATTGGTTAAGTGCTTTTTTTCTTATGACTTATCCTCCCACCCACAATCAATAATTATATCAGACAGGCAAACTTTCTTAATCCTGCAACTGGGGTAAGACATCATTCCATTACTGAACTCAAGATAGATCAAGTTCCCTGAGCCTCACATTTCAAAAACTCATCCCTGTATGATGGAATGGGAATGGAGAGTGTGAATGGGAGACCAAATTCTGCATAACCTGAACAGCCTTTCCTATCTGTCTGCTTGGACACCACCTGCCTTGCACAGCCTTATTCACTGCTTGCCCTATTGTATAAGACTTTCTTTATCTCTGCTGATGGAGAATCACAGTGTTTCACGCAAGTCATGTGGTGATCCTCTGCTCTTAGAGCGGAAGAGAGGAGAATGGATGGTTTTCTCCCTCTGGACTCCCTGGTGATATCCCTAACAAAACTCTTGTCTGTCCCCTAGTTATATTCTTCTTCTATGTGCTACACCATTACTCAGCAGAGATGTCCTCAGAGAAAGAAAAAACTTGTGTCTCTGCTCAAACATGTGTAACTGTGCTTGCATGTGCTCAATAAGTTGCCCAAGTTGCATGTCCTTGCGTTGCTGGTACAGTCACAAGTCATTTCTTTCCCACAAAAGAAAAAACATTCTTGAGATGCTTTTTCTCTACTTTCACTGTCAAGAAACTGGGGCTTGGAGAGATCCTATGACTTCTGTGTTGTTTTTCTGACTGAACAGAAGCAGAAGAAAGTAAGGGTAAGTCTTCTGACTTGGACTTTCTTACCATTTGTAGGAGCTCTGCTATATGTTGTCAAGCTGCATGCCCTCACCTGAAGTCGTATCTTAGTAATGCTTAGAAAACAACCTTACATTTGGACCTACGTGAAGTGCAGTCTTTGTCACACCTTACTGACTGCCTAGCCACTTCTTTATGACTACAGCCTTCTCCTAGTTCACAGGAAGGCATTTGTTTTCTCAGGGACTGTGTCGTTCTTCAGCTGCTGTTAGTATACACCTTAGAAAAGTGTGTAGTCTGGTGTGCTGGGGGGACCCACCAGATTATATTATTTAAGGATGAGAAACTTTGAAATGCAGTTTTCTTCTGCTGAATGAGCTGAATGTTTTTTTGTCTAGTCTTTAATAACTGTTGTCTCGAAGTTTTAATGAAGAACGTGTTCTATATAACAACTACATCGGAGTTTTCAGGGAGAGAAGGTCGTGGTTTACTTAATATGTCAAAATGTAAAGTATACTGACATTTTGCTTTAGTTTTTGGTGAGTATTGCTCTGTTTCAGCTTTCGGGGGTCTTCTTATTTCAGTGTGACTGTGGCTACCTCTCAACTAGCTTTTGCAATTTCAAAGGAGTTATTAAGATGAGCATCCTGAAGATACTAATATTTATGAGATAAATTAATAGCAACATGGTGTAAAGCTTTTATTGCAGTAAGTTTGAGTTGTGTGCTATTTGCCAGCGGCAAAGTCACTTCAGTGTAGCATATTCTGCAGGACTGCTAATAAAAGGAATATGTACCCTACTATGGCACGTTTAACTTAGAATGTAGATATGTAGAGTTGATCCAGTAATGAGAAATTAGCATCTTCTAGTGATGCTACATTTTTTGTCACTGCTTCTTGAGCAAACTACATCACCCTAGTTCCTGTTTTATCCTGTTACTTTAATAAATCAGCTGTACAACATAAGCAAAACCACAGCCTTGTTCTCAAGCTCAAAGACTTCAAATCTGGGCTTACTGTTCATAAAAAATTGACATGTGTTATTTTGCCTCCAGGTGTAAATTTAAGATGTTCTGACTACAGGATGCTGATAATACAGAGGCCACAGCCTTCACCTTCAAAAGCATGAGACCTCTACATTTGACCACCTAGTAGATACTGTGGCCATTCTTAGTGAGTGATTGTGGAAAAGAAAAAGTAAACAATTTTTTTTTCTTTAACTACAAAATGGAAATGTCTAGAAACCCACATCACTTTGGGTTGATGTAATTGAATCTAGTGTCTATGGATAGCCCTGCAGGGGAAGAGAACTGTGTGTTACTTGGGGGATGGCAGTGGAGAAGCAATAAGAGGTCTGTGCAAGAGGAATGGCTTGCCCGTTTTACCATCTCACCTCATCTCAAGGCAGTATGGGCATGGTTCCCTACATGTGCCAGAACCCAGCCTTGCTCAGCAGCCACCCCTTCTGCAATGAAGGGAATGTGCCTGAGGATGATAACAGCTTGATTACATATCTGTGCAAAGTAACTTGGATTGGTTTGGTTCATACTCCCAGCTGGGAAAGCCCTACAGAGATTAATTCACAATTTGTCACGGTTATGTTCAGGCTTACCTCATATTTAACACATTGTGTGAGTCCACCAACTAATTCTTGCTTTAAGATGGGATGTTTACTGATGAAGTAAGGGACCTTTGTGAAAAATATTCAGTCTTTATTAAAGTGGGTCCTAAATAACAGTTAATTACTGTTGTCCTCTGTAAGCCATCACAATAAGGAATTACCTGTGTGGTAAAGAAGTGCCTTTTGTTTCCAGCTTGAATATCTTGTTTCTCATATCCCGATCACCAGAATGTTTCAATGGAAAATATTCTGATCATGTTCTGCCTTTATCTGCGTGACTAAGAGCTCTGTGGCATCGGTTCTCTCTTCTGCATATGAATAATCGCTTCCCCATCTTGCTTTTAAGCTGCGTAAATGAGGTCCTCGTGATCAGTTCTCAAGATCAGATCATTCTAGTAACTTTTCCTTGAAAACATTTCTGATTTTAGGGGGCGGGGGGTTAGTGTTTGGTTTTTTGTTTTGCTTGTTTTGGGGTGGGTTTTTTGCTGGCGTGTTTTTTGGGGGGTTGGGCTTTTTTTTTGTGTGTGTGTGTGAGATGGGTTTTAGAGTAGGATGGAGCCTTCTCATAAAAGATATGGCAGGACTGTTCTTCCAGGGTGCTAAGGCAGCCAGGGGCTACTGGGCCAGACACAAACACAAGCTTAAGCCCAGATTTGCAGTTCACGGAATAATACATACAAGACACTTGTCAGGGCTGAGACCATTGGTGTGGAGGGGAGAATATTATGTTTCCAGGAAAGTTCACATGCATGGTGGTGTTGTGTTTAAAAAATAAGTTTCATTGCATCTTCTCCGCCCCACTTGGTGAAGATGTCACCAGCTTTATCAGTTCAGCATTCAAATGTGTGTGATGTTGTTGCTTCAGCTGACTGTGGGTTTCCAGACAGTGCATGTTTCTCATTGTAATAAAAAAGTTGACCAGATGAACTGTTGCAACTTGCTGAAGATCCAGATTTGCTAAGCAGCGTTATTTTCATGTCCTTTTTCAAGCAAGATTTTGATTCATAGACAGTTTGAGACAGCTCTTAAAAGGCCCAATACTGAATCTGTTGAATTTGTGGAACTGTTTTATATCGAGCCTGTGTGTGTAGCTGTGAGTGCTACTTGATAGACAGAAAAAAGTCCTAACGAAACACCTACTTGTCCATATCCCAGTAGGTTTATTGAGGAATAAAAGCAGCCTAATGTTGGTTTCTAGTATATTGTCACAAGTATATGGCCTTAAAAACCTGTGTTACATTTTTTATTTTCTTTTCTAGCTCACTGCCAGCAGGTGGTCATTTGCCCTATGGTCTTTATCAAGTATGGAAATGTGTGGGTGATTTCATTTCCAAATGGATTCAGAAGAGTGCTTCTACCCACTCAGAAATGACAGTCAAATGGTTTTATTAGCCTTTGAGTTGCATGAACTTGCAACCCCTAGTGACTTTGAGAATTGGTCTTGGAAACAAAAAGAAAGGCATTTGGATGTTTGGCTAAGTGATTGGAGCAATTGAAGGTGTTTTTGTGCTTCTCCTCCCCCTCTCTGTCCTTTGCCTAAATAAAGGAGCTACTTATCCCACAACTATATTCTAGGCTTTTAAAAATCTCTGTGGGGTAATAAGAGCCAGTGCTGCCTTTTATGTGTGAAAATAACACAGCAAACAATTGATTCTAAATTAAAGTTTGGAAGAATGACTCAAATCCCTGTAGAAAAATAACGTGGCTGAAAATGCTTCTTTTGTAACAAGGTGATGTCAGAATTCAGAGTTCTGAGTCAACGAAATTGTCATCGGGTCAACAAGACAGTGCTAGACAAATGTGTAGATTTACTGCTTTCTTGCCCTCATTTCAGTGGTGATGAGATTTTCAAAGCAAGCCATTACCTCCCTCCCTGATGCCAACTTATTCTTCATAACCTAGGTTTATATTCCACTCTAACCAATTTGCCAGGCCAGCTAATCAGAATTAATTTCCTTAAGTGCTGTTATAAATTGTAAAGATGGTAATGTTCAGTGGGAGACAGAATCTTTGACAACTGTTGCAACTCTGGTTCTTATTCTGAGAACTAGGAGAAAGGTGTTTAGTGTTAGCCCTAGGTAAGTAGGATGTTGAGCAGGTGGTAAATGGCAATATGCTTTTAATAGGTCTGCAAAGGAAGATTTAATCCTGGTTTTATGGGGAGGGGAGACAGAGGCATGGACAAATGAACTTCTTTAGCAAATCAAGGTTATGTTTGAGATTCCAGATCTATCCTTTGCTGTTAGACTGTATGGCTTCCACTGATCCAACACTTGTTTTTCCCAAACCCAAGTCTTTCCATGAATAGGTTAATCTTTCCATGGTGGCAAAATACTGGGCAAAGCTTCTGGGCACTTATCTTTCTAAGTGTGCTCCAGTTCATGGGGGAGCCGCCCAGCAGGGAGAGGCTGGGGCCCTTCATACCTGTGGAATTTTGCTAGATCTCCAGGCTTTCTCTGTTTCACATTTCTGTATTCAGAAAGTGTCAGGATGAAAAATATGTTCCACTGGGAAAAAGAAAAATGAACTTTCTGGCACGGAAATAGCATGCCTTTTGCTGCAAAATCTCTCTGCTCTGAATTTAGAGATTTAAATAAATGTCTTCATAATTGGCAAATAAAAATCTGAACCCCTTCTTAAAACATTTCTTAGATGTACAAATATTCCTTTTATGGTCATGCTTGTATTCATCTTCTAACAAAACATAGAAACCTTTCCAGATATGAACTTAAGCCCTCTCAGCTTTGACAAGGGTTGGTCAGCTCTCGCCATCTGTTGAGTTCCCCACTTGACTTTGTGCCCTTGTAATGAAGGGAGAAGATGAATCATGGGGGATGCCACTGCCCCTTGGAGCCACAGCTGGCAAGTAGGTATGGCAGGAGGTTGGACGGCACCCACAAGTCAGGCAGTAGGGATGGAGAAGTCAACTAAAATCCCTCCTAGAACAGAGCTGGTGACTCTTGCTGTCAGGTCACAGCCTTGTCCCTGACCTACACTGTATACCTACTCACAGCTCTTTGGACTGGTGAACAGGGAAAGGGGCAGGAGCTATGGCTTTGCTGTCATCTGCTCCCTACATGTTCTCCTGAGACCCCAATGTGCATGCATTGCCTCCAGCCTGTGCTGTGTGAGATGGAGATGGGAGACTGTGGATGATGGACAGGCTGTTTTCCTACCTACTGCTGGCTCATGGTCTCACCTCTGTGAGGGTAGATACAACCTGGCACTTCTTTTTTTTTCTCATTTGCATTAGGTGGGTCTTCTGGCTGGAGTGAGAAGTCACAAAATACACATGATTAAAGCTGATGAGGAAGCATTGCATCTTGTAAGGAGGGGAGCCGGCCCCAGTTGGGTGAAGAAGCATTTCTTGACCAAGAACACCTAGCAAAACAGAGACAGGTTAGCCAAAGGAAAGCAAGTCAGGCTTGTGAGGCTCTGGAGACAAGTTATACCTTTCATTTTGCAAAGCTTTTCTAAAGCAGTTCTTTCCAGGTTAGCTGTGCTCATCTCAGAGCAGGGTGAAGGGTATACACATTGCAGATTGTTTCATGTCTTATGATCTCGTACAAGTCAAAGCCAGTCTCTGCATCCTGACTGCACACATACATCCAGTCATGGTAGTGTATGGATAGCAGCTGATGCATTTCTCTCCCATCCTTTATGCTGTTCCCTTAGATGAAAATGTGACACTGAAAAAGGGGCCGGCAACCTGAAGTAGAAGCAGCTGTATAGGAGGTACGAGATTGGATCGCTAGATGAAACTTACAGAGTTGTCAAGGACATGACAATACCATTGTGTCAATTTATTAAAGTATTTGCTTTTCCAAAGTTCAGGCAGCTGAAAATAAAACAAATTGTATGAAAGGAGTAGGCAATGTCTTGATGAATAATGAAACTGCTCCTCTACCTCTTTTTTAATTTTTTTTTTATTTTAAGTAAGTGTACCATTGCTTGCAATTGCTAACAAGTAAAGTTCTAAATCACAATGGGAAGGACGGCAATAAAGTTAAAGTTATTAGCTGTGCTTGTGCAACATGTCACTGCTGCTTTCTGATTATATTTTGCATGCATTTCTCTCAGGTGATGGTAGGACCTAAATTATGCAGATAACTAGTATCTTTAAGCTATAAAACATGTGTTGCTGGTAATTCTGCTTATCAGCAGAGGACAGTTATGACTTGATTTATTACTTTAACTCAAGTTGTTTGGCAGCAATGCTGAAAGGTACTATGCACACTTGCCAAAGCCCCCTAAATTATGAGTATCATAAACCAAATCTTGTCAGTCACTGAGAGAAATAATTGGAAAATGAAAAGGTCAAAATTATGGAATGAAAAACCATGAACATATTTTAATAGGTTTTGTGTGCTTTGGTGAACAGGCCATCCTGATATTTGCTCTGAAGCTGTAAAATAGGACTGGTCCTGTTTGGGGAATAATTCTCTGTAGTTGTTTTGAGAGTAGCAGGTGTATCTCAGGCTTTTTCTATGATAAGGCTCTAAAGATACCCAGTGGTGGTTATGGGACTGGGAACATACGTTTCACTGTAATTCCAAGTGTAAAGATTGGAGAAAGATGGGTAGGGAGAAAAACACCCTCTATTGTCAGTTAATATGGAATTACGTGTCTGTTTCAATACATTTTGCCACATGAGTGTCTTGATTAAAATCTGTGTTGTCCTAGGATGAACTACTCTCTCCTTAGGTTTCTTCAGTGTACCCTTAAAGAGTAGCTTGTACAGAATGAATCTGCCAAGGTGCAGTTAGTTCCTATTGTTTCTCTTAGAAAGCTTACAAATACTGAGTGTTTTTGCAAAAAAGACTTGACGGTGCTGCACTGGCTGTGATCGAAGGCTATGAAATGCAATTTGGGCAAACAGAGAGGAGTGATTTCCACAGCATGACTCTCAGTTGAATAGAGAAGTGCTGCAGATTTCTCTCTGCACACCATCAGCATGTTCTACTAGAGGTTTTACTTCTCAGGAAAGAGGTTTACAAGACCAAATCTTTCACTGCTGTGATCAAACTACTATTACCGTGCTGGAAAGGGTATCTGATCACGCCTCTTAATAGTGATGTTGAAGTTTTAAAGTCAAGCGGATTTGCTTGCCAGTGACTTAAGATCCATTTGTTATCAATGACTTAAGATCCATTTGTTATCATACAGACCACCAACAGCCTCAAACTGCTGACAATTCTGGTCACCGTGTCAATGCTGGGGTATTTTTTGGTTTAGTGAAGTGTAGTTGCAGGCACACTTGCATGCATGCAGCAGTACAGTGATACAGTTAAAATACATGATGCAGAGAGGTGTCAAACACACTGTGAAGCTCTCTGGTTCATTCTGCTACATGTTTTGTATATTATTTTTCCATTGGTTTGCCTCTTTCCATGAGGTTTAGAGCTGTTGAAGGCTGCCTCTATAGAGAAGGAAAGCAAACTATGCATTCTTTATCATCTCTCAGCAAATGCAATGTCTTCTGTGTGCAGCCAGTCTTAGCTGGTAACTTCTTTTAGGAACAAAACCAGCTAGTACGATGAAAGGGACTGCAGTGATGAAGAGTAGGAAGGAGTAGTTTTTAATTGAAGCTGCTCTCTTACCTGGAGAAGCAGATAACTAACTGAATAGTTCCTGAAAATGTCCTTGGACCAGTTAGTCACTGTGCATAAACAGATGCAAATGTGTGAAGTTGCATTGGACTACTGTTATCTGAACGAGACAGGGAACTTGTTATCAGAGATTGGAACATTCAGTGAGTCAATTTTGTTGGTGAAAATGCAAAGGAATACTCTATTCCATGAGACAGATTGTACTTGGTGCCCTTTATGTTACCATGATAGAGATACATGCCTTGTTCCATTTCCATACTTAAGATGCAAGACTCAGAGGACCAAGAGTAAGTGTTCAGCTTTCTCTACTGCCATAGCTTTCAATGTAAAATTCACCTGTTCTGGAGCATTCCAAGATTAATGTACTGATACTGAGAAGGTCTTACAATGGACTCCTCTGTCTCGCTCGGTAGTTTAATCAGTGCAGCAAGATTATTTTGTTTTACTCAATGTTTTGTCTTAGGTTTTGGGGTTTTTTTTTTGCCAGTGTCTTACTGGTTCATATCTGCCACTTTTTATCGGGGGAAATTGTCTCAAAAGCCATTTCTAACATCATGTTTACAAAGGCTCCCTTGGAGGCACAAGAATGTTGGCAGCAGAAAAACAAGCCAGAAACATGAGTGTATCTGGAAATGTGCTAAACCTGAGAGTCTGCCAGCAAACAAACCCACTGGATTTATTGCTTAAGAAAGGAGAATCCTGAACACAAACAAGCATCCCAGGAATGAACTGGCACATCGTTGCAAAGAAAGGCATAAAGCCTTTCGGGTATAAATTCAGTAAATTCTTAACTGCAGTACTGGACTTCATGATTAAACTCTGTCCTCGTTTGCAACACTATACTTTGAAGACTTTGGATGGAAAAAGCTGTGACCCTAAAAACTTGCTTTTTTTGCTGCCATTTTTTCATTAAGACCCTCTTCCTTCCCCCTCCCACCCCCTCCTTTTCTTTTTTTTTTTTTCTTGTTTTTACTACTAAAGAAGATAAGTGGATTTTTTTTTTTCTTGGTTACTTCCTTGTGTGGTACCATCTCAGCCCATAGTTTTGGGAGCATAGCTGAGCTATCTGAGCCTGTGTGGGTGAGCCAGAGCATTGAAGAATCCAGTCCAGACCTGTCATTCATATCGATGGTCCTGACTGCCCCGACTTGCACCCTGCAAGCTGTAAAGATTTCATCTGTCTAGGGAAGAGTAGGTTCCCCAAGCTTTTATGAGATAGCTTTTCTGTCTTGGTGACAAAATTTTCTGAAAGGATCTTTCCTGATTTTCACCAGGAAAAATCGTGAAGCTGTTGCTAATATGAAGATGCTGATGGGGGTGGAACACAACAGGATTGAGCACAGCTCTCATGAGCTGGAGAAATCTGTGGTGGTAGTTCTGCCACAGACTCCTCCTGCCATTTTGGTCAATTTGCTTAAAAGTCTTTACCTTTTTTGTTTTTGATTATTTACTCAGTGAATTCACCAGGCTGTGAATGATTGCATTGTGATGATATATTAGATAAGAAAATTTCCTAATGTTGATCTGCCTCTTATTGCAAAGGTAGTGTTGATATTTTTTTGTTATCCACAGGTGATTGTGAGAAAGTGACATTACGAGGCCAGATTTGTGTTTATGGAAATGTTTCTCAGAAGCACTTGGCTTTGACCTTGCTATGCTCCCACTTGAAACCATCAGGAGCTTTGTCTTTTACCTAAATAGGAACAGAATTAGGCTCAAGCAGAGGAAAACTGTATTTTTGCAAGATAAAGCCCCGATGGTTCACCTTGTGCCTGGCATAATTTTCATCCCCCTTAATTCATCTCTTTTTCTTCCCTACCTGTCTAACTATAACTCAGAGAAATTATCACTAGGATACTAAAAATATGGTCTTAAAGGGGTAAGTAGCCCTCTACAATTACACTCCTCCTCAAATAGTAGTTACATTAAGGATATAGCTTCCATAAAATCCCTCTGTCATTTTTCAGTGTAGTTCTACTAGTGGCAAATAATAGACTACTGAAATTTAGTCAGTAGTTTGCAATATCTAGTTATAATCTTTATTGATCTTTTATGTAGCAAACTTCTTACCTATTCACAGTAGTTGGAAATACAAGTGCAGTTTGTCACAGCACGCATCTGTGTCTGGTGGATGTGATACAAGAACACATACATAATCCTTGGTATTCCTGAACCTGTGTGTAATTAAACACCACAAGGATGATCAGGAAGAAGTTTTTGCACTGTTTCAAACAAAGACAAGGTGGAACAGGATACATTTGGGGGGGAGTGCATGATAATCTGGTTTCTGATACAGTTTTGACTGCATTGCACAATTACCAGTTACAGCTACGCGAAGCTTTTTCCAGTACTTGGCAGCTGTGGCTGTAATTTATATTAATGACTTTTTCTTAACGTTTGTGAAATGTATTGAACCAGCCCCTCTGGCAAGTGAGCTATAACTCTATTTACACAGCACAAACAGTGCAGAAAGGAGCAAGGAGACCGTCTCCGTGTGTCTGTGACACAGCGTGTGCTCACCTTGACCTGGAGCGGTGAGCCCTGTGGCTTCAGTTTCTGCACCCACACACAACTTGGCCAGCCTTGCTAATAAGAATGCCAGGAGTTCTAATGGACAAACTGCCAGGGAGAAATAGGCCACCAGACCAATGTCAGAGATCAGCTGTCTGAGCCGGCCTGCAGCTTGTCTGCACAGAGGAATTGCACTGGGCAGTTCTGCTGTATGCAGCAGCACTCAGTGCCGCTTTCTGGGACTCAGCATCCTTTTTCCATGTTGTGGGGTCATTTTTTTTCAGAAGAAAATGTAGGATAAATGCACTTGAAAGTGCAAGACATTGTTTATATTAAGCGTGTTGCCAGCAGTAATACAAGCCTAGCCATTTCTCTTGACAAAGTGCAGTCTCTCATGAGTTTAGTGCATTTAAAGAACATCTTGTGCTGCACAGTGTATTAAAGGTTTCCATGGAAATACCAAAATGCAAAAGAAATTTACTACTTTTTAAAAAAGTTTTCTCAATGACCTTTGCCTAGGAAATTTCAAGATTGGAAACAAGAAAAAAAAAAGTTAAAATCTGAGATTATTGAAGCTTCTGTAGTTCTCTGGGTTGTTAATTTGCAAGTGTGTGCTGCAAATAACCACTCACTATATTCAACCAGATTCTCATTTAATAGAGCTCTGCTCATGTCAGTGGAGTTCAGCCAAGCTCATCCTTTGTATGTTTTTAGTTAATCTGTGCTAAAAGCATCCTTTTCTGTGGCCTGCGCTAGGGCTGTCAGCCAGTGTCCTGCTGTGCTATTTCATCCACTACTTGAATGAGTTATTGATCCACAAAACGGTGTTATGTGGTGTAATTGTCCTCAGCTCCTTCACTCAGCCATTATGATATGGTCACCCAGTGTTAAGAACATAGGAAGCCCCAGGGTAGACTCAGAAATGCAGATTCCCATTTTTGCCGTGGCACAAAAGGTATCCAGGTAGTTAGGTAGGCTTGGCATCAAGTAAAGGTTTCAGACTGCTGTGATGGGCACCATGCAGTGAGGCTGGTCTCCAGAGAATTCACCCCTTGCTTCGACACCTTCCCCTGCCATCCCTTCCCTTGACCTGTCAAGTGCTTCACTCAAACTTCATTCCTGTGTGGTGTTAGGATGGTGCAGGGTGGGCACTGCATTAACGGTTCACTGAGCACCCTGTCATTGCTTTGATCCCTGTTGCCCACTTCTCTTCTGTTAGTCGTATAGCCATATATATTAAGCTATAACTTACTGCAGTCGACACCTGTTATTTTATAATCCTGTTGCATACAGTAAGATCCTGGCCTTGCTAATAGCTTCTCTACAGAACACTGATTCAGATTTCACTCATGGGTGGTATTAAGGTTTGCTGAAAATTACGCCATATAACATCTGGCTGAATGTATTATTCGGATATGGTCTTGCATATTATAAGACCTGTATCTTGCTCTCTTAGTCTATCTTGTGTCATTGATGCTTTATCATCTGATTTTTTTTTGAGAAATGTTTCTAATGGAAAGCGTGTGTGGGCTGTGTGATGGGTAGATCTCTGCTGACGGCAGGAGAGAAGGCAATCAGATGTATTACAGATTGCGCAGTAGCAGCAAGTGATAATACACCCATCGTAAAGACTGACCAGCTGTTTGCATCAGCAGTGGCATAACAACACCTCCTGAAGATAAAGTGTGGGAACAAACAGTCCACTGCCATGAAAAGTGCTGGAGGGATGGGAGTACTTATTGATGGTTTTCATGTGTGGGGCAGTCAAAATGAATATGGTGACAAACCAGTTAATTTTACCTAGGAAGCTATTAAAATAATGAACCGAGCAGGAGCAGTTTGGCCTTGCTGTACAGATGTTTCATTTGCCCTGTGATAAAGAGACTGCCTGACTGCTCAAATCAGGGAGATGATGCTTTGCTGGAAGAAACGAGCACCCGGTCTGCTTTGAACTGATGAGCCGTTGGAAGCGTCTTGAGCAGAGGCTCCTTTCTGAGCACGTTTAACTTCACAAGAGAGAGAGCTATCAGGAAATACAGTAACTGGTGGGGAAAAAGTGCTCCTCAGAATAGTGCTTTACTATTTTTGCCCAATGATGAGTTTCAGAAAATGCATAGGAAAAATGAACTTTATCAAACCTAAGGAGCGTAGAGTGGTTAGCTTCAAAGAATGATATTAGCTTAAAAGAGCCTTGTTTATAGCTGCACTTAAAAGGGGTGCTCAGTGGTAACTGTGACTCTTGTGATTTTAAAGAAGGGTGAAAGTGGAGGGCAAGGGTCAGTGATGGATTCCAAGCCTATCTTTATTCCATCCTTTCCAAGGCAAAGGTAGTGGATAGGAATCTACTCCTAGCATTTTGCATTGCCCACTGTCCAAAACACCATCTGTATAGATGTGGATCGGTATTGTGTCTTTCAACTCCTGTGAGGTTCTCTGTTTTTAGCAGCTGTTCAGTCAGCTGAGCTTCTCAAGTCATGGAAGGATCTTACACACTGGTTGGGGAGCCAACAGAAAAAGCGCATTTGAAGATGCAGTAAGCAGAAGCTAAATGTAAGGCAGAGAAATGGCGAAACTAGAACACAAGATGAGGAGGAGTGGAGAGAGTAATCTGAGCATCAGATAAGAGAAGGATCTTACAATTGGGTGTAGCTAGCAAAAAGCCTGTATCATCCTGATCTTTATTGAAATTCATTAAACTGAATAGTGCTTTTTTAAGATCCTTTTTGGGTACATTCAGAGAAGTATTCCCTAAATAAATAAAAGAATAATTAACATCTCTCCTTTAAAGCCTTGAACCAGCAAGCAGAAATTTTACATTGCAGTTCATATTTTACAGGAAAATGCATCTTGCATGAAAATATACAGGCCAATACAGATTTCACAGGTCTTTAGAAAACCCACTATGTATTTCAGCACAGGTTAATCTTAATTTTGATCTCTAATATACTGAAGCAATCTTTAACCTCTATGAAAACAATATCAATTCTATGTTGGTGGCTTACAGGCTTGGCTGGAACTCAAACTATATAAATGAGGCCTCTAGAGGAATGAATATATTCATGGTATACATTGTTTGCTGTATTTAGCTGCATCATTTAGATGATGAGAATTACTTTCAGTGATTTTTTGGGAGTGATTTTTGGGAGTGATTTTTTTTAGATACAAAATCAACCTGAAAGTCACAAGTTCTAAAGTTGGTTTGAAGTTCTAAAGTTGGTTTGAAGTTCTCAAATGTTTTTCAGAAAAAAACCATTGGAGCCTCATTGCACCATGGTCAGTTTTATGTATCTTGAAGTAGATCGATGTAAAGTATTCAGATATTAAAAATATTGTAGTTGCTTGTCACTTTGAGGATGCAAACTTACCACCCTCTGGATGTCAAATAGAAAAGTCCCACAGCTGAAACATCTTACAGTTTCTCATGAGTCTGTGGTTTTGAAAGGATCTTACAAAATGCTTTCATTTTTTGATTGATCCACACTGCTAAGGTCAAACTTCATCAATCAGTTTTGATATCAAAAGAACTTTTGAACACTTAACAAGCCCCTTTATCTCCCTCATAAATGTCCATTTCTCTCTGTGGTGGTGTTTGTGACTTCTGAAGATGAAAGCTGTGGTCTTTTTATTGTTTAGAAAATGCTGTTTGATATCTTTGAGAATTTTTCTTGATTTGTAGGAGCTCTACTAATCTAATAAACCATATTTATACTGAAGTGGGTAAAACTCAGTGATTATATATTGCATGTACATGGACATTTATCCCTTAACTAGACAATTGAAATTGTTTGATAGGGAAAACTTCTATCTGAAGTTTTAATATTTTTTGTTTGACTAGATGACCTCTAGATAAGGAAAAAGAATGTTAAAAATAATTTATTTCCCTCTGAGATCAATTTCTAGTCTGAATTAAATCCTTAATAACAGTCTCTTTAATTTCAAGACTTTCAGATGGCTAAGATAGCAAAGATTCATAGACAGCAATCTTTGAATCTACTCAGGGTTGGTAACAACTTTGGACAGGTAAACTTTTGGACCATATGGAAGCCTTGTTAATGATTCCCTGGGGTAGAAACTATCACTGTTCTGCCTAAAGGATGATTTCTAAACTCCTGAAATCTTTGCTGTCATCAGTATCAGAGGGAGAAACTGTGTTCTCTCTTTCTTACATCCTAAAGAGGAGAGGGGGTATAATAGGGAGACAGTGATTTGCTTGGAGGTGCAAACAGAGCTTAATACTCAAGACCAGATGTTCCTTGTCCAGTCCAGTGCTTTATTTGTAGTGGGACTCTTTGAAGTGTTCAGGAGGTCCAGAGCTACCTCAGCCCTGGTAGACCTCTGAAGTTTGTCTTTCTAGTTGTCTAGTCCTTCATCAGAACCACTTCTTGCGGACACAGTAATGCAGGGCTGTTGTTTGAGGGCTTTTCTTGAGTTTCTCTCCAAAGGCCAGATGATAGCCAGTGCTAGGACAGAAAACATGTTGACAGTGAAATGCATCCAGGTGTGCCAGTTCTAGATGCCTGTCTCCATTTAGCTGTAACTTTTTTTAGTCTTTTCTTGTTTTGCTGAAGGTGCAACTTCCAGGTTCTGGTGGTGACTAGTTCTGGCTTGGCAGACTTGGAAACCTGCTGATTTCAGGGTGTCCAAATTCTGTATTGAATCAGAATGAGAACTGAAGATCACCTACCTCAACAGATATATGATTTTTCTGGGACTATGCTTATTTTTTAACCACATCAACAGTAAATGTAATACAGTGTATAGCCCAGAAGGGCCATGCCTGTGTACATGCACTTTGCATATATGTAGTCAGATTTGCATAGACAGGTGTGACTATATTCCCTGAAGCAGAGTTATAAGAGTTTTTAATTGTAGCTTCATGTTGCTGTTCGAGTGTCAGGCTGGATGAGTCTGAGCACTCTGCATTGTGTTTTTAAGTGCCATTTTGTTGGCTCTTTTGGATGAAATCCTTGCCCTTTGACACTCCTCCAATCTCAAACTGCTACTGAGAGCTGTGGATGCCCTAGTTCCTTTTGTGGCTGCAGCAGGATCCCTCCAGCATAAAAGCTTCAGAGGACAGTGATTTTATAGGCAGGGCTGATGTGATTAGGCACATCTATAATCCATAATGCATTCTGGAGTCTGAGTAGTGCTGTGGCCCATAGGACATCCTTGCAAGATTACCATGATTGAGAAAGGCCCGAAGGTGGAAACAGCCAAAGGAGGGCACAAGCAGCAGTGCCAACAGGTGACACAGAGTCCTTTTACTTTGTCCTGTCCTCAGGCTCTGAATCCTGAACTGCTCCTCTTTACAGATGTGGACTGAAATTTTGCCCTTATTTCATTTCCAGAATAATGTATAATGCTGCAAAATTACACCAATTTCTGTCCAAAACTGTTGCAAAAGCCTTATCTGTGATAGCAGCTAGAGAGTACATCGTTTAAAAAATTCATCCTGTGCAGAGAAAAGGCAGGAGTTCATTTTGTGTTAGCGGCTTTAAAGTGATTTGTATGACTTCTTACTATTTAATTAACTTAGTGTTTAAGTGCATGTGAGAAATCAAAGTTTTTTACTCTGACACAGTTTTTTTCTCCCTTTTCCTCTAAAGGGTTGTAATATTATTCATGTGATAAGCTGTAACAAATCTGTAATGAGAAAGATGAATATAGAACAGTTCATTAGTTTCCTCTAAGAGCACTGCTACTGGAGATATTTGTTAATTTAGACCGAAAAATGATTCTTGAGTTCTGTGCAGAGAAGAACAATGTAATCAATCTTTTGCCTTTGTGCCAGGAATTCCTTTCAAAGGCAGCAGAGCGCAGGATCCAGCTATTCTGTGTCCATAGATATATTTTTACTTATTCTCAGGTGTACGTTGCATCCCCTGGAAATGACTTTGTATTCAGTGCACATGTTGAATTCCAGTTTTTAATGAAAACACTCTATTCCATGTGCAGCCAGAAAACTGTTGGGTGCCAGGGGCAGGTTTGAAGTTGCATTCTATAAAACTTCAGATCTTAACAGTGGGTTGGGAATTTTAGAAGGTTCAGAAGGGTTTTCCCCTATGTGAACCCGTGACAGTGCCATTCAATAATAAAGGATAATGTTAGAGCTCCACAGCTAATCTTGACAAGATGGTTTGGTTTTTTTTTCTTCATGCTATGTGAGCAATTTGAATGCCGTTCCTCTCAAAAATTATTTCTATTAGCATTTCCAAAATGTACATTATAGGAGACTATAAACATTACAGGATACCAGTCTAGCTGTGATTTGATACAAACTAAAATTACCATCATCGGCAATAAGCTGAGAGACCATAAAAGGTAAATGAAGCAGCACTGTATGTTTGTGTAAGAGCAAGGTCAGATGTGAGAGCCATTCCTCAGTCTTTCTGCTGAGGAGGAGGAGGTGATTGAAAGGGTGAGGCACTGGGATTTCATCAGGCTCCAGTGAATGTTTGGAGGGAAAGAAAGAAGGCATAAGAAGGCAAAATACTAACTCTGCCTAAAAGGAGCCACAATACAGGTGGAATGAATGGCCAGTGTGTTATGTCAGGAAAAGTAAATTGGTTTTGATTTATGAAGGGAGCAGTGTGACTTAATGTGGGAAGGAGAAAAACTTTGTCGTGAGTCATCTTTGGTTTTGCATTCACTGACTTGATACCCTGGGCAGGCCTTGTTGCGCTGCTTGGTAGGGCAGGACTCACACAGTAAGCTCTGTGGATGAAAAGTGTATTGGTTTAATACCTGATGGCACTGCTGGCACTCACAGTGCCACAGCAAGTTGGGAAGGGATGGGGTTACTGGAGAGCACTGCTCTGCCCACACTGTTTATCTCCCTCAGGTCTAGGGATCACATCCTCGGCAAAGGCACAGCCCTGAAGGTCCCTAACGCTGTGAGGTAGGGCAGTCTGTGGGACTTTTGTCACCCACATGCCATGCCATCTTTGCCACGGAGGGTATGGAGAACATCTGTGTGTGTGGCACATCTGTCTGTGTGAGGGAAGATGGGTGCCCGCTGCCACTGCCACTATGCTGCTCCCATGGGCTTTTCTGCAGTCCCTAGGAAGGTTCTGGGGATGAGTGGCTGTGGATGGTGATGCTTGTCCTTGCAGAAAGCAGGTCCTAAGAGTTGATGTCGCTGCACAGCCAACGTTTTGACACACCTGAGTTTAAAATAGGGTTTAAAGAAATCTCTTTTGGCACGGGAAAGGGGAAATGCTTTCCTTCATCTTGTTCTTTCCTGTAAAACCACTGCAAGTTTTTCTGCAAGGAGAAGCTGATCCAAGTAGTTGTTGCAAAATAAACCACTTGGTAAGAGCAACTTTTTTACTTCATATTCTGAAATGGATATTGCACTTTAAAACTATGCTTCATTCCAGAATAAAATAAAGCTTTCTGTGGATAAAGCTTCCAAGGGGGAATAACCCTGGAAATAACTGAAATTGAAATAACTAAAAAAGATGCAGAGGAAAGTTGGGGAAGCAAATGACACAGACCAACAGCAGTTCCTGGCACGAGAAGCCTAATGCTTGGTGGACCATATTCCACTGTTTATGCTCATACTGGTTTGCACTGCAATGTCTCTCAAGCATCCTGTAATAGGATGATGAGAGAGAACCATAACAATCGATAATGCAATTATGTCTCAGTCAGTGATAGGTAACTCATCTTAAACTGCAATTTCATCTTTGTGTGCAGGTGTGCTCACAGATATCACTGCCTGGAGGCCCTGTGGGCATGGTGCTGGTGCTCTCTCTTGAATTTGCACTCTGCTTATTTGCTCACTGGATAGTTTGATGGTCTTGGGATAGTGGATTTAAGCTGCTCTTTTTCTGAATATAGAGTAAGAAAAATATTGGGAGAAGCGTACATATAATGGAACACAAGGGATGTTTTCAGGTAATCTGTTTGTGGCTGATTGATTGTTACTGCTCTTGAGAAACACAGCTACCTGAAGACCTCTTTTATTTACGGGCAACCTCATCGCTGCTCAGTTCGTGCCTTTATTTTACTGCACCTGTCATCAATCCACCCACAGCTCTTCCCACATGCAATCACAAAGTGGTTCTGTTACACAGACCCAGATTGCATTGCAAACATACACTAAAATTACAGTTCAGCCTGGTGCAGAGGGTTTGTAGCTACTGTGGGGTGGTCTGTCATTTCAAGTTACTGGACGCGTGTGTTGCCGAAGGGGTTTTTCATGAGAGCAGTTAGGCGCAGCTTTAGTGCCAGCGGGGAGCGTGTGCGTGCTGAGCTCTGTAACCCAAAGGAAGGATGGACCTGGGCTCCAGGTGCTGCTCTGGCAGCCCCTGGGCATCGCAGCCAGAGCATTCTGAGAGGGCAGAATGGTAACCAAGCAGCTGCACCTACATCAGTGAAGCTCGCTCTTTTTTACGGTCAGAACTCCATCACCAGACTCTGCACACGTTATTTCCTTCCCCCTGGAGAGCCAAGGATGCCAAGTTGGAAAATGCACAGCAGACAATCTGGTTTTATGTGTGGTGTGCTCTGATGGCTGGGGGTGGGAGGGTCAAACCTGAAGATGTGCTTAGAGTGGTTAGAGACTGGGCTTCCCACTCACACAGATGTTCCATGTTCTTGATGGGTTTCCAAGATCAATAGATTACCTTCATGTATTTCCCAAGACCTAGAAGGAATTACATGTTTAAAATGTGTTCACTGTCAGTTGCAAGGTCAAGTTAGCCTAGGGGAGGGGAGACTTTAAAACTGCCACTGCTTGTGATGGACAAGGGGGTTTTATTTTATAGAACTGTCAATATCTTACAGTAATTTGTTCTATTGCACAAGGCCAACAAAAGATAAAAATAATTTTGAGGTTTTTATTAAATATATGCATAGTCAGGGGTCTGGGGAAGATAGTTGTGGATTCAATCTGTTTATTTCTATTGTTTATCTAGGTTAAATCTGGTTCTTCCGTGCTCGAGTACTGAGTTATAGTAATAATATACTGACTATACTGACAATGGAAACGGCTGATTGATGCTGCCAACTTCTGTGGATGTCTTGGAAAACTGCACAAGACTCATGTTGTTGATAGTTTGCTAATGTGAATAGACACTATAAAGCCTTCTAATTAGCTTGTAAATAGAGCACTACATTTTGAATAGAGGAAACATTAAATAAACCATAATATTTAAAGCAGATTTTATTTCTGGCAATTATCCAGGCTCTAAAGATAAATTCTATCTCATTAAATTACTGTGAGGGTCTATTATTATTAGCCTGTGTGTAAGTGTATACTTAACCTGTAGTCAAAGAAATATGGGTAGGAGAGAACAAGAGAAGGGTGAAGGGATGTATCTAAGGAGCCAGGGCTCATGGGGCTCTTCCAAAAGAGTTTCACTTCAGTAATAGTAGTCCTTTAAAGCTGTTTGCATTGGTGCTTTGCACTGAATTGACCTCTCATTATCAGTCAGCTTTTGGTAGAGTTAATTCCCCTTCTTTCCAGATGAAGATGGTTTTGAAAGCAGAATAGCTCAGGTAAGCCTAAATCTTCTGGACCAAGACTATGAGCCACCAGGTTTGCATCTGCTGCTGTCTTGAAGGAAGCTGGTGCACAGCCAGCCCTTCTAACAGGGACATGGTGGGACTACTGCTCCCTACAAATCCATGCAGAGCCTGCGGGTACTGAAAATGCTGGACTGTTAAATGGGGAAGGTGGGACAAGATGTAAAATGTACAGGTGGCTCCAGCACGTACATGCTGTCCTGTGGAGGAAGACTCTTCCTCTCTTAGAGTTTAGAATACTTGAGTTGGGAAAAAAGTCTAAGTGTAGGTTTCAGAGATGCTTTGTAGAAAATCTTTCCTTCCTTCTCCTTCAGGAAGATGAGATACAAGAATTTGTGGGACAGGGAACTTTCTACAGTTGTATCAACTACAAAGTATCAGGTGGGATTAAGTTTGAAAACCTTTGTGCAGTTGTGTATTTCCCTTTTGGCAGCTCTGATTTCTGAGAAGCAGCTGAATCTGGCCTGCCTCTCCACACTTGTGCAGACCCATGTAGCTGTACATCTCTGTGTGCCAGTCTGGAGAGGTAAACGTGGGGAAGAGGGCCTGGCCTTGTTCTGGCTTGTTAGATGCTAAATAATGCTTTTGAAACAACCTGTAGTTTAGTAGAGGTTTTGAAAAGGAAAACTAATTTCCAAACATATTTTGAAGATATATATGTGGCAGTAGGATTATTACCTGTTTTGTGTAGTTAAGTGATCTCAGCTCATTGTGTGTAAAAATAGTTGATACAAATATAGACTGTTGATACAAATAGCTGGCTTGCCACAGGAGGAGGAAAAAAAATTGGAAAACACTTCTTTCCTTTTTTTTTAGTGTCATGGAACTTTCACTGAAATCAGTAAAAATTTGATTTAGGTTGTATTGTCAGAAATGCAGACTGGCTGTCTTCACCAGCGTATGCCAAGTGCTGCAACTTAAAATCAGCAACTAGAATACAGCCACCTCCCTCCCTCATCTTTCCCGCAAAGAAATACAAAATTTGAAGAGGTCTGGTGTTGATTTTTTTTTTTCTTTGTGGTCAGTCTTGTGACTACAGAGTGTCCAACAGCATGAATACAGTGAGTGGGATTTGTTGATGTCAGACATCTTTTTCCCTCTAAACTATTCAACCAGGTGCAGCCATTATCCTGGGGGGGATAGAGGCTGGAGTCTCTCCATACTCTCCATCATTTTCTGTTACGGATGTGGCAGTATGTGCCAACTACTCCACCACTAGTTTTGCAGTTCATTTAAATAAATACATACTTTTCTGTATCCTATGTGGGCAGAGCCAGTGCTTTTTTAGCTGAGCAGTCCCTTTGCAAAATTTTACGCATTCACAGCTCAGCACTTCTCCCTCTCATAGGTAACACCCGTCACAGACTTGTACATCTAAACAGATGCTTAATTTTTCAGTGGAGTAAATACTAACTTAATCTGTTTCAGACAGCTCTTGCTTACTCTAATGCAGAATAATTTAGGCTTAATATTGTTTGCTTGATTTGAGAATGAAGCAGTTGTACAAGTTAGGGTGAATAATTCATTTTTCAGAGTTCTAAGGGGTAGATGCTAATATTTTGAAGCTGCAGATGATGTTACAAAAGCCATTCGTGTTAAGGGAACAAATTGCCACTTGGCATGCTGAAAAATTAACCCGATTTACAGCATGGGTGAAGATGAACTCTCTGTGGCGAAAGCTATATTTAAACCACCAATGAGATAATTGTGTTTTGGCCTTCCAACACATCCTTATGCAGCGCAGATGTGACTGCTTTTTCTTTGTAAATGAATACAGCTTGAAGAACTTCTAAAAATTGTGTATATTTTTTCTAGATTTCATGCATTTTTATCTAGAAAGTCAGGAAATATAAGAAATAAACAAATAAGGCTTGCATACATAATGTGTCATCTAAGGATTAAGACACAAGATAAGGCAACACACAGCCAGTGGATTGCTGTCTGTGTGTGAACAAAACTTTGGGAGAATTAGTGTAAGTCCAGTTTCCAAGCAGGATGAGTATCTGCTGTGGGTGCAGCTGCTTGTGAGCATAGTGACTGTGCAAACCAAGGGGAATCCTCATCTTTTAATTTCTACTATCATATATGGAAAATTCAGGCAAACTAGGGTGGCTTTTCTGTGATGTTAAAAATAAGGCCTATGATCTTTGTGTCTTGCCCAACATAATTTTGAATGTTTAACTTTATCTGTTTAAATCAGCTGCGGGGACCTCACAGCAGTTGCTGCTCCTGCAATTGAGCTGAGCTTTCCTGAGCAAACAAATTATCCACCAAAACAATGTCTTTGTGTTTCTAATGGAACTGGAACAAACACATCTCTTTTGTTCCCTTGTTTGTGCATGATCTGTGTGGAAGATGACAGTGCAGAGCCGGGAATGGCTTTCATCTGCTAAAATCCCTCCACCCGGCAGGCTACAGGAAGATCCTGGAAGCGCCCACCACCCCGTATACCCTGTTCCCTCCCTGCTGCCCTGCCTTTCTCTGTTTTGGGGGAAATGACAGTCTGAGTTTGGTGTCCTGTGGCAGGTAAAAGCCATGGGAAGTCTTTTGAACCCTGTGGCATGGTCTCACCAGGCCAGGGCTGTCCTGCCCAGCTCAGCTGAGCTGCCGCTGATGGCCATGGGATCAAAAGGGGGTGGAGCGGGGTAGACAGATTGGAGCATTCCCAAGGGAACTGGTATTTGCTTTCTGTCATGGGTTTTCCTTTCACCTACCTTTCCTCCACATTTTGGTCTCACAGATGCTCTTCCATGGATGTTGGTAAGCTTGATGGCTTCCTGAGCTAGAAGGGCTGTCGCTTTGTCTGGGTTAAGGTTGTGTTCAAGACTTGCCCCTTTCTTAAACTTACCTGTTTGGGAGAACCTGCCTGGTAGTGATACCATGGATTTATACATTTGTGAGGAGAAAAGCAGTTACAATAAATACATAGTCACTTCCAGAATTTAAGGAAATTAAGCAAATTATCTTTCCAAGTGAAGAACTATCCTGTTGGTTTAAGCAACCTGTGATAAAATTGCAAGGGGTGGGGGGGAATACTCTGTTTTTATAATAGTACCAGTCCTTCCTCCAGTGTGTCCAAGAACACTTTCTGTACTCTCCATACCTGCTAAGGTGCCTGACATCCTCTTGTTTAGCCAGTGCTTGCAAACAGGATAGGTGGAGGGGATTTTATGGGTTGTCCTGTACTTAGCACTACAAAATGTTATGAATCTAAAGGTTTCCGAGAAAGCTTTGGATACCTGTGATGCATTAAGATACTCTTAATCTCCACATGGTGCAACTACATAGTAGCTGTCAAGTCACATGCACCTAATTAAATGCTGATTTGTTTTCTATTTTAGAAGACAGGTAAAATTGGTCAGAAACAGTCAGTGAACTTCTCAGGCTCAAATGGATGATGAAAATGCAGCTTTTGAGTTGGAACTGTTGTACAAGTTTGTGGATTAGCTCAGTTTTTTCTAACAAGTAAAGCAGCATGAGAGGAGATGTAAAGTGCATTTTCTGTTTTGTTTTGAAGTGGTGTCTTACCTTTACATTGACCTGGATCTTAAAAAGGATTCTGGATATCTGCAGCTGATCATAATAAAAATAAAGCAGTAACTTTATGAACTTCAACAAAAAACGGGGTTGGGGGGAGAACATATTTGGGTAGGACTTTTTTATTATTTGGTTACAGCTTTTTTCAGTAAAGGAGGTAAAGAGGTGTCTTTGATTCATGCAGCTCCATATGTAATTAAGTGGTTGATTGGCCAGGGTTCACCCACACTGAAAAGCAGGAGAGGCTAAATTTGGAGAAAGAGTTGTACCCTCGCTTCTTACTAAAGGAGGAACAGAGGGCAAAGCAGTATATGAAAGGTTGTACCACAGATTGGTGACAGAACTGAAGATGTTGGGCATATGAATATTTTAATCACTGCTCCCTCTCACTTGTTCAGGGGAGGGAAACACCTCTCTAGCTGATAGACTGAGAAGAACTTGTCTTTGTGTCTATGCCATGCTTTAGTGCTATTAAAGAGGTCTCAAGCAATGGTGGGAAGGAGGATGATGTAGGGATGACAGGGGTATGAAACATCAGAAATGCTGTCTTCACCCAAGCCCTTTGGCTACCACCATGGACAGAACCATGGCTGCAGGTTAGGAAGAGAATAAATTTGCTGTCATATCTATAGGGTGTTAGGTATTCTCCGTTAAGTGCTGCTGTTGACTGCAGTCCTGGGAAAAGCTGATTTCTACATCTTGAAAAGCTGGTTCTGAGATTTGCTGTTCAGTGAGTTACTGCTGTAGATTGACACT
This sequence comes from Heliornis fulica, assembly GCA_013399135.1. Lineage (NCBI taxonomy): Eukaryota > Metazoa > Chordata > Aves > Gruiformes > Heliornithidae > Heliornis > Heliornis fulica. Next base: position 4,108,590 of record VXBZ01004964.1, on the reverse strand, counting down.
ATGGGGAGTGCTTTGCAGTTCCTAGCATTGGAAGTACCAGATCCTCTCACAGTCAGATGGCCCACCCAAGCATGGGAACTGATCTAATGAATATAGGATTAAATACATTACTAGTGGAGTGAGTTGGACAGATTTGATGGCTGGGTATGAGATCTTTTCTTTGACCTTGAGAGTGCCATTTAACTGCTCTGTGCCCATGGAGTAGCCATAATTTCTCTGCCCGTAAAATGGGTATCAGAGCTATCTCACAAGGCTAATTAATGCCGGTAAGGTGCTCTAAGGCCCAGGGGTAAAAAGGGGTCATAGACAGCTGGTGCTACATACTGATATCTGTCTATTGATAATTTCCTCATTCATTCTACCCCCTGTCTTACTGTCTAAGATCAGACTGTTTTTTGCTTAATAATTTGAGTGTTTGTAGGTCTGGAGATAGATTGCTCATCATCTATAAATCACTACAATTAGTGATGCAGAATAATGATTTTCTGTAAGGATTCCCTGAAATTGCATCTCTTTTGGTTTGATTTGTCCATGCAGTCAATTACAATTTGGCATGATGAAAAGTTTCATTGTGATGAAGACCTGGAAGGATGGGCCATCTCTTACCCCTCACCAATTAGCTTAGTCATATATGTGATGTGCAATCATAACTGAACTCGACCTAGTGTGCCATGCATAACCTCTCCTCCCTACCTCCAACATATATTTCCAGGCTGCCAGGTGAAGCCTGCTTGTTTCCAAATAGGACTTGATGGGTGTTTAAAGCAGCTGATTGTATGGATTTAAATATTGCTTGGATTCTTGCTCTAATAGGTGATGATTAGAGGACATTTGCTACTTCCAAATGTCACAAATATTCTCTAGTTGTCTAGAGATTCAGAAAATGACTCATATTGTTATGATGATTGTCAGTTGGGAAAGTTTCAGGCTCCTTTCAAAGAACAAGGTTGGAATGTGCAAAAGGCCTCTCAAGATGCATTTCTTTAGCATTTTAACCCCACTTTATTTCCTCTAGAGAAGCTATGGTTATGGTGTCCTTAAGTTGATATCAGATGGTTAAAATATAAACCATTTTCCATGCGCTTTTCCCTTGCTTTATGCATTGCCCTGGCTCTGTTGTGCTTGTGCAATCCAGCTGGTAGCAGCAAGGATCCAGCAGTTCCGAGTGCTCCTTATCCTCTAAGCACATCGTTCACATATCTCTTCAGGGGGATGGCCAGGGGTTTGAGATCTGATGGCATATATGTCACTGGTGCCAAAACAAACAAACAAATAGAAATCCCCCAAACCCACAAATCCCAGATGCTGCAGTAAATTGTGTAACAGGATGGTGGGCTCTGAAAGCTTCCATTTGCAGACAGGAGATGCTTGTTTCCCCTCCGTCTCCTTTGGAAGGGAAAAGTACTTGTTTGTATCCTGCACAGCTGAGGCACAGAGAGGCTGAAAGGAAGTTATCTGCCAAAGCAAGGAGTCCCCCTCAGCTATTCCAAGTATTACATTGAAATCAAACTACTAAAACATGCTGTGCACACGCCTGGCCAAGGGGAAAAGCAGAAGAGTCAGGCTGTCACCACCCTGTGCCTGTGTGCACTGCATGCTTCCGTGTGCCCTTGCAAGAGGAGGGGGCAAACTGTCCAAAGCAGGAGTTGTTTCATGATGCTGGATTGCATTTGTCATGGTAGATGGCAGATGATGGTGCTGCGGGAAGATGTGTTCCCATGGTGACTGCAAGCTGTTGTACAGAGTCAGGGTGGAAGCTGAAGGTCTGCCTTTCCTACGGTCCCTTGCTACAACTTTTTCATCCAGCGTTAAGGCTCGTTGTGTTTGAATCATATTGATCTGGATACAGGGATTTTTCCACATGAGAGTGAGGAGGAAGGATAACCTGTTGTGAAGGGTAATCTTAGCTATGAGGACGGTGCTGGAAACCACATGGTGACTGTGGGCACTGGGGCCATTAGGAACAGAGCCGTACTTACAGTGCAGCTGTGGGGCATGCAGCTTCTGTGTCTCTGATCATTTGCTTATGCAGTGAAGTAACAGCTCAACTAATGTCCTGCCTGAGCTTGGGAACTTTGCACCCTGACCTTTATCTGCTTTAGCGTTGTGCTTTAAAAATTGCCACGACTAAATTAACCAATGATGCTGGCTTAGAGATATGATAAAATACTGTGCAGTATGTGTGCCTAATGTTTTGGGACCTCAGCACACAGAGGAATTAAGACTTGACTGTTAGTCTCCCAGTGTCCCCTGCATGTAACTTTGGGACGTAAGTCTTCTGAGAGTAAGCTCTACGTTACCGACATGCTGAGTATGGGACATCTACCTCCTTCCTGTAGGAAAAGCTGCGGATAGTGTTTTGTCCTTCCTGTGGAGGCTGGGAACTGGCTGCCCACATGAGCTTCTTCACATCCAAGGTCTGCAGCTTGAAGTTCCCTTGAAGGAGTGATGTGTGCAGCCATCCATTCAGAGACCTTAAACTCCAGTTGGAAAAACCAGAGAAGGCAGAGTTGGGATTAAATTTATTCTTTTACATGAAGAATCTACTAACAGAGCAGCTGGGCATGAAATGGCTTTCTTAGCCCTCAGTTCTAAATGGAAGGTGGTAAGAAGCACTTCCACATTCTGCTGTGGTATGTCACCTCACAGAAAAGGGAATGAGATGTAGACTGTGCAAAGGAAAGTCATTGTACAATGTTGACGGGACTCCCCTGGTCCAGGGAAACATGGGAGTCTCATCCCTTTTGTCAGGGAAATCCTTTTCCAGGTAAAATTGTTGTTAGTTTCTAGCATTTGCTTGTCCATCCTTCCTCTCATCAGAGGCAGTGTGCTTATTACACGGAACAAAGGAACGTCATTCCTTTCCCACCACCAAACCCCTATTCTGTGTGTGGTGGGATCTGACAGTCATTTAGGAGTGCTGTGCAGCACTTTTGGATTGGGATTGAAGTACCCTCACCCATTAAAGCTGTAGAGGGGTGGGATGATGTCAATGAGAAGTGAACACCTGGAATGCAACCTTGGTCAGGAAGATTTGCTTCTCAAGGACTCCTCTGGCCTCTTTGTGATGAAGATGTTACCTTCATCTCCCTACACCATGTTCACTGTAGTGTCCATGTCCTTCCTACCTTATCTCCCTCCATCACTTTGCTGAGACCATTCCTGTATTGTGAAAACTTTCAGAACTTAAGTCAGTCAAGATCAATTTCAAGTTAAGCTAAGATATCTCATGTATTACAGTGAATTTTAGGGGCTCGCTTCAGAAACCAACTGCCTTCAATCTTTTGAATATGAATCTTGAATTTAAGAGCTATGCTTTCATGTTGATGATACATTTCATTCTGTTCATATGTATTTCCCCCACTCCAGAAATTTCATTGGAACAGGTCCCTCTCCAACCTGTCTTGGGAGGTGTTTCTGAAAGAAGTGGAGTGGACACTTTTGAAAAACTGAAAATTCTTGTAAAGTTGTAAAAGGTTTAGTGCAAAATACTCTCACTTCAAATCTGTCCACCTACCTGAATCTCATCTTTCCTGCTTTTTGAAAATGCAGAGGAGGAACAAATCTCACTTTGATGAAATTGCTTCATCTTGTTCCTTAACCAGCTGAATAACTCAGTATGCTAAAAGTATGCTAGGGAAATATTAAAGCAGAAAGAGAAGAACTCAGTAAGTTGACAGTTATTTGTGCAGCTTGATGCATATGCATTTCTGCATAGCCTTGAATTATTGATTAGGTATTATTTCAGTAATGGATTTTTCTGAAACTTTACACTGCCCTTAGAAAAACTTGCAAGAATTAAAATGTTCATTTGTATTGTTGAAACAACCTAATATGTCTTTAATGGCTATAATGAGGTTATCCTGCCCTTCTGTGGCAGTGCTGATCTCTGGAAATTCAGTGCAGTTGATTTAGCTTCTTCCAATAAATGCGAGAGATGAGGCCTTTCGTTGCTTTTATACATCTCTCTCCCTCCAAGCAATAACTGCTGTGCATTTAACCAGATATTTTTCTTGTGCATTTAAACATAGAAGCATTGTTTAGTGTAGTGTAAAGCTTTTGTCACAAACTTTCGGGCAGCAGTAAGTTTAGCTGGGTGGCTTTTAATTCATGTAGTAATTTCCAGATTAAACACTATCAAAAACTATGAAGTATAGGTAATTGCATTACTTTAATTGCTGTTTAGATTATTTCTGGTTGTTTCTGGTCACCTTCTCTTATTATAATGAAGGAACTAAGTTTGGATATCAATAAGCATCGTAGTCTCAAAGACAAATTACTCCACTTCAGAAGAGCATCAAAACAGCTGTACTGGGCCAGAGAAAAGTCCTATCTAACCCAACATCCTGAGACAGACCGTAGCTCAGTCCTTCACTCTCTTTTCCCAGAGCTGCCTCTGGCTGGCGTAGAGCAGCAGCAGTAGTAGTGTTCCTTCCCAGGTCTGGCAGTCAGCCGTTGGGTACTACTTGAGCCAGAGGTTGTATCTGCATCATTCTATTTAATAGCCCATGATGGGCCTTTCTTCCATGAGTTGCTCTAATTGCTTTTCTTTTAATCCATTTATGCTTTTGGCTTTTAAAACATCCTGTGGCAGTAAGTTCCACAACTTAATTATGTAGTGTATAATAAAAGAAATAAAATTGGCCCCTCTCGTTTTAAGCTAACTGTCTGACCATTTCATTTGGTGCCCCCTATTTCTTGCATCATGAGAAGTTGTTCCCACTCACTATCTCTGTGCTATTCATGGTACTAGACCACAGTCATACTCTCCACAGTAATCTCTCTTGCAGGCTGAAAAGTCCTCCTCTGGATGGTATCTTCTTGTATGGAAGCTGTTTTGTACCTCTGCTCTTATGTCTTCCTTCTCCCTGTCTTTTTCTAATTATCTCAAATCCATTTTAGAACTGTGAGTAGTATTGAAGATATGGCAAAACTTCCATTTATATGCAGAGATGATGTTCTGTTTCTTTTGTAATCATCTCTGACATTGTTTTTCTCTTTTACCATCCCCAGGCAGTCAACTTGATGCTTTCAGAGACCTCCGTATTATGATTCCAAGATTTCTGTCCTGAGTAATAATGGGTAATTGAGATCACATAACTGTGTGTGCTCAAACCCACTGAGTTTTATCCTTGTACAGCCTGTTGCATTTACTGATACTGTATTTCCCAGCATCCCAAAGCAGCTCTTTTGCTTTCTGCAGCTTATTATATATCCTTGTATCATGGGTGGAACCGAGCAAATAATTTATCTGTAGGGTTTTTGCCTCAGCTGTTGCCTGCTACAAAAACTGGTCAGAGGGGAAAGCTGCCTCTCACAAACACTTCTCTATCTCGGTGATAATGATTACAGTTAATAATAGATGTAAAAAAAAAAAAATTAAGTTCATGTGGCACATATATGACTGAGTAAATTCCTTAAACCAGCAGAAGAAAAGTGAATGGAGGCTCCTTTGGACTGTCCTCCAAACAGCAAGGCAGGAAATGGCCTGGGGCAGGCAGAGTGGGGTGCACTGGGACAAAGGGTTCATCCAGGGCCCCTTCTTTCCTTCAGCTTCTCCTTATCTCCTGGTGTGAAGCCAGGACTCTGATTGAGGTCTGTGTTGTTCTTCACTCATTTTCTCTCTCCAGTTTCTGTATTAGTGCTAAAACAATGCAAAGCTAAATGCAAAGGTGAAAATCCATTTTTCTGGCATTTGAAGTGCTTAAACTGCTGAAAATGGAGAACTTGTGTGCTCTGACTAATGGAAAATGTAAAGGCTGAATAGCTTTGTAAAAAGTCCAAATAGTCTATTTTCTCTGAAGCACTGGCTTTCCAAATAGTAAAGCAGTAACCAAATTTGGTACCTCAGAGGCTTACATGGCCATTAGGTATTTAGTATTGAGTAAACATTAGCTTTCATGGTCTGGTGAATTTGTGGTACTGTGTGTGGTTGTTTTTTTTTTATTAAGAGGTATCTTTAAACATCTGTGTGATAAATAACTGCAGTGTTATGTCAACTTGTGTCTGTCATGTGAGCTCGGACACAACCAGAAAGGCAGTCTTTCTTCATGGAAAACTCACATGGTTTTGATGTTTTCTTTCTTCCCCTGAGGAACAAGCAGACGCTTGTGTTCCACAGCTCTGTGTTTGTTGTCCTTCTGCTTCTTTACACTAGAGGATGAAAGTAGAGGGAGTGTCTTTAGAATTATTGTTGCTGTTGATTTTATTTTTCACCTGCTCATTATTACCCAGAAATAAGAGTTATGACTTCTTGGGTAGGAGTAGAGGGTACAGGAGAGCCATTAAATGCTGTTGATATGATATGAGATGACAGTGACTGCAGCTGAGCTTGCTCAGCAACCAAATCTAAAACTGTTGGATGTATAACTAAACCTTAGACAAGCCGCAAAGGAAAGCACAGAAAAGTCAGTTAATAAGTACAGGAGAGGAAATATCTAGCAGAGAGCCTTCCCTTTTACCTACCCCTCATTGTTCCCAGAGCATCCACTGAAGATAAATTTAGCATCTCTGAATCTATTTATTGTATGGGGTTTTGTGTGGGTGAAAGTTGCTACGTGGGGAAAAAATGGGAATGCTTTCATTTCCAGGGTTTGGATTACAAGAGGGGCATGGTTAAGCATAACTGCACGTGAGAACCAAAAGGGTTTGCTGAACTCAGAAGTCATTCAATGGCCTATGAGCCAGCTAATCCCTTGCGGATGTAACTTGCATTGATCTTATTAATGGGCCTGTAACAATGAAACTTCCCATCTGCAGATGGCTTACAGACAAGTGGAGAATACACAAAAGAGATTTACCTTGTTGACTGTATTCCATTATATTCTAATCTATTACTATATATAAACCTAGATGGGTTGGGTTTTTCTTTTTGTTTTTAAATCCTGTAAGCCTTGAACAACTAAACTGGACTTGACAAACTGGTAGAGGAAATTATTTGTTAGATTACTTCTGAATCAACAAAATTTTACAGTAAAGATGAGAAACCTGTAAAATCTACACTTATGAGGGATGGCACAGCTAACTTGTATTTCAGTCTGATAAATATTCAGCATACCCTTTCAGAATCATAATAACGTGAAATGGAAAAGCATATGTTGAGAACAACTGCAAGGAAAAAATCAGCATCATTTCGTACTTCAACAGGTCTATATATAGACGATGAATCATTTCACCCACCTCTGAAAAGGAATGTAGCCACTTACTGGAAGTATATTGCACCACTGTGTGACAGATCAGGGCAGGTAATGATATATATACTCTAGGCCATGGCTACAAATCAGAGATGGGTCCTCCTGTCCTGTGCCTGCTCTGCTGAGGAAAGTTTGCCCTCTGCAAACAGAGCATAGTTTTAAGCTTCAAGCAGAGGTTTCCTTTCCATTGCACTGCAAGATCAAAAGCTTCCCAATCTAAAACTCAGAGTAGATATGCATTTCTTAAAACAACAACAAACAAACAAACCTCCAAAAACAAGAGATGAAAGAATTTATTCATCTTTTGTTGACTGCTTTGTCTCTGATTGCCTGGCCAACATTTAATTTTGCAGGCTGCGCTGACCGTCACGTTTTTCCTCCGAGTCAAAGCAAATTAGAAAGTAGAGAAAAACGCCACCGTTGCAAAAAGTAGGATTAAATATGCTCCCAGTCATGCTTATGGAAGCACTGAGCATCCTTTAATATCTCTGCTTTTCTGATCCAGGCTAGATTCACAGCTCTTCAGCATTTTCCTCATATTAGGAAGAAGAAAGACTGATAACATCAGAGTTAAGAAGTGGATACGCTCTCATGAATACAGTAGGGGAGAGAGCGTCCTTAAGAGAAGCTTCAGAAAATCCTTCAGCTGTGAAGGAGCTTGCCTTGCATCCAGAGATGATTAGCTGCTGCTCTGGGTCCACCTACTTGCACATGTTCCTGTGTATTATTGTAATTCAATGCATAGAAAAGCGTCACCAGGGCAGCGCTGTTGGGCACTGAAGGTGAAAGCTAATGGGATGAAATGTGACTGCCTTATGGTGCGAAAGTGAGTGACGGTCGGTTACTTCAATCCGAGCTGCAGATTTGTGGGGAAGATTTCTGCCCAAGTTAATTATGTAAAATTATTCACAAAGCTGACAGTTATTAGTAGCAGACCTAATTGGGACATCATGGGAGGATTGGAAAATTTTGCAAAAGAAGCTGAATTGGTTTTGTCAGTTATATGCCAGTAAACCACTTACAGTTTGGGGATCCAAGATTGCACAGGCTTAAACAACAAATGCAGCCTTGCTGGCATGGCTGCATCTCTGTAAATAGTTGGTGAACCCCTGGAGCTTCCCCCCATGTTCATTTTGATTTTTTTTCTAGTACTTTTGCCTTCTACTAGAAACAAATACACCTTGTGCATAGTTCCATCTGGAGAGTGGGTGCAACAGTGCTGGTGGTTGGGTATCACCTGGGTCTCAGGGGCTTTTTTCTTACTTTTTTTTTGCCAAGAGCAGGCAAGTGCAAGGGGGTCACAACTCTCAGAGGGTGACCTTGAAGTACTAGGAAAGCAAAATTGGAAAGTCCCTCTGTGCCTGCTGGATCATGATGTACTTATGGGTTTTGTTCTGAATTTTTCTTTTTAAAAGGGAAAGGAAAATGAATCATTTATATGTGGAAAAAAACCCCAAACCACCACAAAGGTGACTGGAAAGAACTTTGGGGATTTGGGGTCTGAAGGAGTGTGGATTTGTACCTCAGGAGGGGCCAGGTCAACTCTCTCCCCATTCTGCTCATTTCTGTCTCATGCACAGAGTCTCCTCTGGGACATGGACCCCTCTTTTTTAGTTTTTTTTTTTTGGGCCAGGCTAAGGGATGCAGCCTCTGTACTGCTGGTGAATGAGAGAGACACATTTACCTTTGGCCGTAGCCCTCTGTGTGGGATGGAGGGAGATCCCAGGCTAGCCCCTGCAACTCCTTCTCACACCCAACACTTTCTCTGAAGTAGATCTTAAAAACCAGGAAAAACTTTGTCAAGCTCATTTATATATGGGATTTCGACCTGGTTTTTCAAGAAAATGAGGCTGTGTGATCACATTGGGTATTCACCCTGCTCCCTCTCTGGGATAGATTTAAACTGGCTCGATGGTTTCCTACCTCATTTGACAAGGCAGAAAAGGTCTCAAAGGTTGCAAGGCTCCCAGAAGTTGCATAAAAGAGCATCTGGTTAGAGGAAGGCAATCCAAATGCATGCCCTGCTTGAGGGTAAGGTAGGCAAAACTTGGACCAGCAGCAGCTGTTTGCTGTCCAGTGGCAGTTGGGTGCCCAGAAGGCTTGTGGAGGCCCAGTGGCCGCTGCTGCGAACCAGCCCCAGCAGATCCTTCCTTGCCAGGGGGCAGGTAAATGAGGGTAGCACAGGAAGAAAATGAGATGAGGGTTACAGGTAGGTGTGTAAATTAGCCCCTTTGCTGTCCTGCTTTCATCTGGGATAGACTTAATAGACTTCATAACATTGAGTATAGACCTGTGTGTTTTGGATTTAGGATGAGAGTAGTGTTGGTAACACACTAATGTTTTGGTTGTTTCTAGGCCATATTTACACCAAGTCGAGGACTTTTCAACTTTTCATACTTCCCTGCCAGCGAGGAGGCTGGGGGTGCACAAGAAGCTGGGAGGGGTGAGATTCCATACCATATGTTATGGTCAGTATATAACTTGGAGCAAGCTGACCAGGGGCTGGGACCACATGTCAGGAATTAGCTGGGCATCAGTAGTCTGAAGGGGGCCAGCAATTGTGCCATGCATTGCTTGTTTCATATATACAGTCTGTTATCAATGTCATCATCTTCCTTTCCTGTCATATTGAACTGTCCTTAACTCAACCCATGAATTGAACCTGTTTTTTCTGATTCTCTCCCCCATCACTGTGGGGGCAGAGCGAGCGGTTGACTGTGTGGTTAAGCTGCAACACTTGCATACCAAAGTTTGGCTGTCTCAATTCCTTCTTCAGATGACATGGTGTCTGTGTCTGCACGTACTTCACATACAGATACAGAGATTTTAAGGAGCTTAGTTCACTGAAAATCTGGCACTGGTGTTAATAGGGAAGGAGATGGTAAGAAGTGGGATTTGGGGTCCTGCTTAGCTACCCTAGAACCATTCAATGCACACCTCTGAAGTCGCAGTGTAATTTATGGAACCAGAGCCTTTGAGGAGGAAAATGCATTAGCCTGATGGAAGGTGCCACATCCCAACCGGCCTCTACCCAAACCATGTGTTCACAAGATAAAAATCCCAGCAAGTACAACAAGGTCCCTGGGTCACCTTGCTATCCATTTACCTGCTGGCAGCAGGGTGAGAGTATTGCAATGACCCAGGTGCCACGAGGCTCCTTTGAAGTTAATTTCTGCTGAGTGCTGGAGGAAGGCAGTGGTATCCTAGCTCTTAATCTGTTCCCATGATACCTGCTAGAAGAGAAAGCATATTTTTGCCTGGGACATGAGACAGTCACGTGAAAGCCCTGTTTGTGGCACAACTTCCAGCAGAGCAAGCATAAACCTCCCTCTCATGTTCCTGGAAAGCTGAAAGCAAAGTTGTCATTTGTTGTGTTGCCTGTGGCTTCCTTGATTCCATGAGAGTTTTTCCCTGTCTGTCTGTCTGTCTGTGTGCAGATAACTCCTTTGGGGGAAGGTGGCTGTGTCCCAAAAATGCTGTGGTGGCCCAGAAGCAGGATAAGGTTATGAGATGGGACCATGGCTTTCTCCCAGGGCTCTCAGCATCTTGCTATGAGCATTGCAAAGTCACTTTGGTGGAGCATTTTCCCCAGAATTAAAGTTCATTTGCATTGCATGAGGGACATGGGGCTTTCTCAGCCAAGTGTCACTATGCGGAAGCACCCTGTTAGCTTGAGGATGAGTGGCTTGCCTTTTGGGAGCAGGAGGTGTGGTAGAAAGAAGTCAAGTTTGCAGACATTTTTTAACTGCCAGTTTCAAAAGCTCTTTTTTTTTGTTTGTTTTCCAACAAATTCTCTCCAGATTAAAAAAGACCAGGCAATGAATTGACACCAAATGGATGGAGGACCATCCGTGAGCAGTGTTGCTATTGAAATACTTTATCAAACTTCAAGGAATACTCTGCAAATGCATTGTTGTACTGTGTTAGCCACAGAGGAGTGTCTCTTCTTCAGTCTAAAGTGTTTTTCTGTTTGGTTTTGGTTGTTGTGGGTTTTTTGTGGTGTTTTTTTTTTCTTCTCTTTTCAAAAAGAAGCAATGTATCTTGTGAGTATAGTACATAACTGAAAATATCTTCATCTAGACTTTGTTTGCAGCATCATTTCTATTTTTTTTTCTCCTGATCTTGGGGGAATGCACAGAAAGCATTCAGAAATAATAATTTATTTATAACTGACTACTGAATCTTTACAACTAGTGAGCATCTGCATCTGCCAATAATGTGACTGGAAGGTTAAGTTACAGCACTCAAAGTTGACAGATTTGGGGAAATGACAACATGTTCTTCACTGGGATATGCTTTTTTATATGCAGCTGTACAAAAGCAATTGTAATGACCTAAACTTCTTAAGACTTCTTTGAGATTAGACATGTGTAAAGTACTTGAAAGTCACTTGATGACAGAAAGCATTTATAAAAGTTTTGTAATAAATTCAACCTTTTCAGAGGTTACGATTGATAGTAAATTGGCTTATAGTCATCTAATGCTTGGATACTTTAGTATCAAAACTGCCATGGCAATGCTGATATGGTGCATGTACTGTGTGCTACTTGCTGAATTACTAATTTTTTACTGGTAAACTAAGGGATGACCTCAGTGGATCCCACAATTACATTTGTGGAGTCCCAGCATAAAATGTATGAAAGCATTTATCAACATCTCTTCCTAAAAGACTTTTAGCACGTTTTAAAATATGTAATAGCCTGAAGGCAGTGTTTATAGGGCATCATTCTTCAGCAAAGTGAACTGTGCCTCATGAGCTCATCATTTCTTTCTGTCTAGCATCCAATCACAATATCTGCACTTGTGTTTTCTACACTGTGTGTGAATTGTGAAATTCAAGAAACTAGTGTGAGCTCAATTCTTGATTGTCACTTCTTCAAGCTAATAAAACAGTACAGATAAAGTAATGGTATAGGTGGGTCAGACCCACCACCGTGAATGGCTATGGCAGGAACTGGGCTTCCTGCAGAGTTTGGTTCTCTCCTGTGGTGGAGATAGTCAGTTTGCTGCATGAATAAATGTAAGGTTTTTGCCTGGCTGTTTTGTAAGTTTTTCCTTTTAGCCAAACTACTTACTGGATAGTTTCCTCGGAATGTTTTCTAAGCATTTGTGTTTCAGGACAACTATAGGAACATACAGAGCTGCTGGTAGCAATGGAAGTATACTGGACATCTCTTGTTATTTGTAATAGTGTAATAGGTACAGATCTCAAGTCACCCTATGAGCAATTTTTCTTTCAGTTCATCATATTTCCAAATAAAAATAGTGAGAAGAAAGGAAATGCAAAGCAGATTTACTCATAACTTGATGCTCTATCAGGGCCGGCTCCTGTACCTGAGTCACAACACTCCCAGGCAATGCTACAGGCCTTGAGGAAGAGAGACTGGAAAGCTGCCCACCGGAAAAGGTGGATCAGGGATCCGAAAAGCAGGGATCATCCCCTGTACTGCCACTGTTGAAGCCTGACCTTCAGACCTGTAATCAGTTTTGGTCCCCTCACTACAAGAATAGCATTGAGATACTGGAGAGTGTCCAGAGAAGGGCAACCAAGCTGGAGAAGGGTCTAAAGCACAAGTCTGATGAGGAGCAGCTGAGGGACCTGGGGTGGTTTAGCTTGGAGAGAAGGATGCTGAGGGGAGACCTTCTCCCTCTCTACAGCTGCCTGGAAGGAGGGTGTAGCCAGGTCAGGGCTGGTCTTCTCTCTAAGTAAAACATGATAGGACAAGAGGAAATGGTCTCAAGTGGTGCCAGGGGAGGTTTAGATTAGATATTGGGAACAATTTCTTCACCCAAAGAGTTGTTGGGCACTTTTCCCAGGAAAGTGGTGGAGTCACCATCTCTGGAGGTATTTAAAAGACACACAGATGTGGTGCCTGGGACATGGTTCAGTGGTGGACTTGTCAGTGCAAGTTTAATGGCTGGACTTGATAATTTTAAAGGTCATTTCCAACCTAAATGATTCTGTGATCCTATACAAAGGTATTTAGGATACATGGTTAGCATTAAATTTACCAAAGCCTCAGTCATCTGGAATATGTTCTCTTCTTTCCACATTAGCAATCCTGAAGCAGAATTTCCCATAAGATTCTTGTTCCTATGCCTTATTAATTTCATGAGCAGCAAGTAGTTATTGGAGGACTGGTTTCAATTGCTCACTCAAAAATACCATTGTATCAGCCTTGCAATCTTGCAGCAGTTCTTGCTGAGCCAGTTTCAGTGTATCACCACATCATGTTTCTCCAACGTTTTAATGTGTATAACTAATACAAATGTTACAGCAGGCAAAGATTTCCACCCCTCCCATACTAGGGTTTTTTTTAGCTATTATTAGACACATTTACTAGTCTAGGGCAGAGGAAAGATGACCCCTGACTCCTACAAGTAGTGCAGGCAGGAGCTGGCAGCGTTGTTCTTTACTCAGATGCAAGCAGCCTTGCTTGTTGCAGGTAATTTTACTGTAAAAGGTACAACACCTCACATAGATACACCTCCTCCTGTTACAGGAACCTGCCCCTGTGAAAACACTTGTCTTTTTTTTTTTATCCCACACTAAGTAAGAGGAAAAAAAAATCTTTACTGTGATGACATTCATATTTGGGGAAAGGAGAAGGAGGGGAAGGTTTGCTTTAGAGTCCATCCACCAAAGAGTGTGTCGGCAGATTTAGTTGTCCAGCTGATAATAATGAACTGCACAAATCTGTCCAGCCTTTCCTGTTTCATTGCATCATCTGCCTCCTCTGGGAATGTCATACTGTTAAAAACTAAAAGGACATTAGCTTCTCAACAGCATGCCTACTGAATTTTAAGAGCTGAATTTAAGTGCAAACTTTTCTGATTTATTAGCTGTATTTCTGTAAGTGGTTGCAAGTCTACCTCAGGACAAGGATATACTGAGAGGACTGTAGAAACTCCAGATACTGTGGCAAGGAAGCTCATGGCTGTCTTATGCCCAGTTCTTTATTCCTGCAGGTTAAGTTGGTCCCTAGTACCTTTTTGACCTGATTTCTATCCCATTTGACCCTAATTATGTAGAAACAAACAAATCATCTATGTTCATCTCTTCCTTTTTTTTTTTTTAAGTGGATTATTTTTGTGGTAACACACCATGTTTTACCACTAAACCTTAGAAGCTGCATGGTTAATTTTGCCTGCCTCTGTCCTTAGTGTGCATTACCAGGCAGTCCTTGCTTCAACTACAAGAGCTGCTCTGTGAGTGGAGGATGGACTGTGAGAAGCCTTGATAGACAAGGCACATGGTGAATGGCAAAGGCTTGGAGGCTCTTGGAGCATATTTTGCAAGTCATTCCTCTTGGTGGCAAAATGAGTTTCTGTTCAGTTGTTCTAAAGGACAGCCCAGCTATGGCACAGAAACTGTTGGTAGCAATGGTTGTACAAATTTTCTTCTTCACATCAGGACATGCTGCTTCAGTGATGCTCTGGCAAAAGAAACTCTTCCCCAGCTCTGGTAAATTCTGGGGTCTGTATGCTGCTGACAGCTTAGAGAAAGGGAACCTTGATTTCATGTATGTGGTCCGTGTCTAGCATGGGTTGCATATGTTGCCCTGTTTTGCAAGCAGGATTTTGCTTAGTTTTCAAGTTAAGTAGTTAATACTGCTCTAAGATTCATCACTGTTACCAAGAGCCACAAGTAGTATTCAGGAGGGTGGATTTAGCTGTGAAAGCTGTTTTTTTCAGCCTAATAAGCCAAGTGGGAGGCTTTTCTGGGGGCAATTCAGAGCACCTACAGCACAGCTCCAGGTTTCAATCACTGTCCAAAAAAAGCATATTCCTCTCAATCCTTTTGCAAGGATTGTTTCAGCTTTTCTAAAAGAACCAGAAGTTGAGGGACTAGCAGAAACCTGGAGGTGGGTGTTGCTTTTTGCCGGTTTGTTCTGTTTTTCCCTGCCCTCCAAATATTATCTCAAGTTCATTCCGAAGCCCTGGGGAATCACAGGGGAAGAGACTTCAGAAAACTATGTAGCTTCATTTTTCATGGCTCTTTCCCATTTTCAGTGGCACAACTGAATGTCCCAAGGCATTCCTCATAGCTATGTTTTCATATTTGTGAGCATCTTTAGAGAGGGCAGTTACACAAATATCCCTGGGACTTGTTGTCATCCTTAACTGTCTGTACCTAGGGAAAAATTCCCTAGGGTCTGACCTAAATAAACCTCCTCTTCTGCAAATGGAGCCAACCACTTGACTTTTACTCTGTAAATGTGATGAACAATTAATTGCTGTCGTCTTTAAATATCTCTAACATATATCAAGAGTTACTGCACTCCTCATTTTTCTTTTGTGCAAAACTGAAATAATCCAGATCTTTCACCCTCTACTTCTAGTAATTATTCCTCAGTGCCCTTATTTTCTAGAGAAAATTGCAACATTCTTCTTTCCTACTTTGCTGATTCTTTAATGTTCATGGAAGATTCTTGAAGATGATTGGCAGTGGTTCAAAGGTTTGTGTGTTTTTTATTGGATTCAGTACTGGGTTTCACCAGAACTGTGGGCTTGACTACATTTAACCTGTCTTACATTTTTTAACTGCTTCTTTCCTTATTTTCATCTGTGGTTTTGACTCATATTTGGAAGGTGTGAAGTTTCTGGTCATAGCTAATCTTTTTTAGTTTGTTTTTTTTTTTGTGAAGATGCAGAGCAATGAAAGCATAGATTACTTTAGTGTCTCTCAGTCATGAATGATTTTCTCTCCTTCCTTACTGTACCTTCCTTCTGATATATTTATAGAATATCCTCTTTTCATCTTTCGTGTCCCTCAGTACTGGCAATGCTCTTCTTGTGACGTAGGTGCCGATTTTGTCACAGAAGAGCTTTGCTGTTGTTTTGCATTTATTCTTAGCCATAAGAAGTTTTTTTTCTGTGTTGGATTTTTCAAAACTTCTGATTATAAACCAGCTAATTCCTTCTTGTCTACTGCCCTTCTTCCAGCCTTTTCCTCTGGCGGATTTTCAGTTCTTTTCCCACTGAAGTTTCTGTTCCAGGAGGTCAGCCAGCTGGTTCCCTGAATTTACTGAAGCCTTTGTAAGTCCATCATCCTCATTCCTCATTTTACTGTTCCGCTCACACTCAGATTATAATATCTGTATCAGTCACCTTCCCCTTCTGAGCCCTCAGAGGGTTCTTTTCTTCCTTGTGAATAGGAACTACATCTGAAACAATCACCTCTGTGGTCATTTCCTGCAGTTTTGAAACCTAAGTTAGTCCCATTGTAAGCGAGTCTCCTTTGAATAAATTGTTAGGAATTCGATATTCGTTTTATTTAAATGTGGATACTGAAATCTGTGCATTCCTAAAGTCTTGGTGCAGACTTGGTAGTGCTTCTGGGTGATCATGTAGACAAGGGTAAGAAACAGGAACCAGTAGGGTAATTCTTCTCATTAGAGGAAGAAATTTTGCTGGAGGTAGAGTGGTCCAAGGGCAGAGACAGAGCAAATTAAAGAATAGCAGTTTGCATGTTAGAAAGGTGTTTTTTTGTGAGTTTAATAAAATATACTACCTCAATTTACAAGCCTTGCTTTTCTTTAGAGGATGGACTTTATCTCACCTCTGT
>VXBZ01004964.1:4077449-4091793 GCA_013399135.1 Heliornis fulica | reverse complement strand
GGGGGACAGCATGGATGTGCCCACTGACACTCCAGTGTAACCCTGGGACACCTGAGGAAAAAATTCCTCAGGCATGTGGTAACCTGTAACCTGTTCCCTTTGAGGAATTGCCTCGAGCAAAATAGCTGTTAATGTAAATCACCAGAGCATAAATCTGGACGAAGCAGCTTCTTCTGCCACTGTCCAAAGTAGGAAAGTGGCCAGTGTTTACCAACTGCTTTAGCAAAACCGTTTACCTAAAGGAGGTGCTAAGTGGTGCTTAAAACCTTGGCTGACACCTTTCCTAAACATGCATCATCTGGTTTGTTTAGACAAGACTGGCCAGTATCTCCTTTTATTGGAAATGATTAGTCACAACCCAGAAAAACCTTGGTTATAAATTTCTCTTGGATCTGAGAATATGGAGACACAAACCTCAGTCCCAGGAATGGGGCATGGTGCCTACAGTTACCCTCTTATCTTTCCATACCAGTTCTGTGGGCTTTGCTTAAACACAAACTTTGGTCATTACTGGTCTGCCTGCACCTTGATCTCATTTCAGGGCTTTTCACTTTTCATTTGGTTACTGAAGAACCTTTTCAAAGGGGACTTAAACGTTTAGACATCTGACAGCAAGCTTACAAACTTTTCAAGCAAGCCAGCTTCTTCCTTACCTTCTACCTAACGTATGGAGTTTACTCTTTGCTGAATGGCTGGTTGTGTTTCATTACTCCGTAGATATGGGCAGTGAGGGGGTAGGTTTGAAACAATGCAAGAACATGTGCAGATGACATATGCACACAGAGACCTGTCCCAGAACTGCATGCTTAAATGCTCAGATAAAAGTTGGGAGTTTGTCAGGATTGGTTTTTTTTTTGTTGAAAGCAAAGAGAGAAAACTGGCTTAAAAACAACCAGGCATGAGAAGAGTGCTAGCTTGGAAATATTTCCAAAGTGTTTTAATAAGATTTCCATCTTTTTCAGTGTGAGATCCAGGTGACTGTCAGGCACGGGTTTTATGTTACCTTCAATCCAGTTTGTCACCAGCCTCACAAGTTCCTGACCTATCCAGTCATACAAAAGTGAACACATTCTTTTTTGGAAAAAGAATAATTTACTTCCTTTTTTCATTACTTCTGAAAATTTACAGTGTTGAGCTTGGCTGTTGAATCGAGACTTTCTCCCTGAAAGTGTATAATCCCTAAGAGGTAATATCTTAGGTCTTTAGTTAAGAGGGGATTTTTGGTGGTGTTTTGCTTTGCTTTGTTTTGTTTTGGTTTTTTTTTTTTTTTAATCTTATCATATCATCTGTAAAACTGCCCCATGTTTAAGTTCTGTCATATTCCAGGACTTGTGACTGAATGACAAGAATTGGACACAGTTGTATGTTACCAGAGAGGGTAGGCTGGGTGAGTAGGGGATGCCTCCCTGTAGCTTGGTGCTGACCCTGTTCCTTTGGAGTAAACCTGAAACCCAGAGATAGAGTTAGCTGAAACTGAAGCGTTGCTTATGTTGGGGCCTGATGAACTGGACCAGACTGTGATGTAGTGTGATTTTGTGTCTGGTTTTGCTGTTGGCCTGCTGCATCACAGCAGGCAATTCTCTTCCTTGATATTACCCCAAAATGAGTTGGAAGGAAAAACTTCATGCAAAGACTGAAATGCTTACAAACCATACTTTGGAAAAGCACCATATACAAAAATTAGTTATTTACAGTGATGTTTCTTTCAGTGCAGATACCAGAAGTTGACTGACTTTCTCAAGTCCAAGTCTTCATGTAATGAAGAGACTACCATCTTCCAGTGAACTTCTGCAGGACTTATACTTTTGGTTGACAACAAACAAAGTGTAAATTTTAGGAGGAGTGGGGGAAGCAGGAATGTTGTTTCCCAGGCCCCTACCTTCCCGGGGTACATGGATGTGTTTGCAAGTTGCTGATGAGAGTGTTTTAATGATTTGCTGAACATCCCAAGTCATACCAAGTCCAAATGCCTCTCTCTAATTTTTCCCTGCAGCTGCCTCAGTGGGATTATGCTTTCTTTTCATCTATCTTTCAGCAAGTGTATTGTGCAAGAGTATGTAAATATCTGTACAGAGAGGGCAGCACAAACTGCACACATGGTACTGTTTAGGCAACTCAGACAGATGGTGCGAGTGTAGTTACAATGAAAACAATTCCTTAAACATGGGTGGGGGAACGTGTTCTGTCTTTCTCCTAGCGTGGAAGCTCTAGCAGGATCTGGGCCTGGGTTCGGAGTAATCCCTCAGCTCAGGGCTCTTGCTGGCAGAAAATTGCATTATGCTGTTCCAGGTAGCTTGATTCCTGCAAGTTTCCTCACTTCAGCAAAGATGCAGGATGAAGGGGTAATGCTTGCCTTGGCTACTTTTCCTTCTAATCCCTCCCTATTGTTTAGTTTCCAAGAAGCATTTTTATTTACCCTTCCTCAACTGAAATCATGAAAGGATGGTGCGTTTAGTTTCTCAGGGTTTCAGAGCCTCTGTTAGTCATCTACACTGCTATAAAACACTTTCCACCCTGCAGACACAGCTTGTCTCCTGCAATCCTCATTGCACAGGTGGGGTGGTTGGCGAAAGCAGAAGAGTAACCAAGAACTCCTTGTGGAAACAGGAACTATCGTCAGACTTCCCATGGGTTGTGGTCGGTCCATCCATCCATCCATCCATCCATCCATCCATCCATCCATCCATCCATCCACCCATCTCTGCCTGCCTCATCCTCTTGCACCAGATTTTTACTCACCATGGTGGTTAATATGGGGGCTTGGCCATATGGAGACAGCTGGGGCATGAGGAAGGGAGGAAGGCAGAGAGGGCACACACACACTGCAGTGGTTTGGGTAAATCTGCGCTCACCCCGTGTTCTCAATAACTCTCCTTGCCGCTTGCCTTCCTCTGGCAGGGTTCCTTTGCTGCCAAATGCTGCTCTGCAGATGCTTCCCCAGCACTCCTCCAGCTTGCAGCTTCCCTTCTTGCCTTGGCTGTGCAGGAACACCGTTTCCCCAGTCCTCCCAGCTGCTTTCTTGCTGGAGCTCCCAGCTGACTGCTATGCAGAAATATGCATGACAGACAAGACCTTGCTCAGTCTAGCAGCTGTTGCTAGGGAAGGATGTGACATTTAGTGCTAGTACAGAGGGTCAATTAGATAAGAGCCCTAAGGATAATTTCTGTAATATGGGGTTTGGTGATTTGGAGTGGGGGAGAGAGCAGTAAGAATTATGCAGTTACTACTGATCTGGTGGTTTGGGTTTTTTTAACCTTGCCTCAGAGAGCTCACAGTTTCAACCAGACAGATGTTACCACCTTCAGATATTAAAGACGTGCTTAATCTCTATGGAGACATTTGCTTCACCTAATGAAATGAGCTGCAGCAATCAATTTTATTCTGTGCCTATTGATCATGTCTGTTTTAGGGAGACAAATACAAGACAACCTTAATTAAGAGGATCTATCTCTTCCTTTAGCAGTGCTTTCCAGCAGGAAGCTTTCACATCTCATATTGTGCGTTTTGATAGAAAATCTCACTTCTGTTTGAACCAGGATTAAATTGAAATCAAAAGCTTGCATTTCTATCCCCTGTGCAGATTTGAAAGGAATAAAGTGGTCTGTGTTTTTTAAGTGCCTAATTCAATTTATTTAGATTTATTGTCCCACAGGAATTAGAAAATCAATAACTTTAGCTGCCAGGTGCACTGTTTATTTTTTATATATATTTAAGACTGAATGTGGGTGACATCTATCTTTTCTGAATTGAGTGGCTTCATGGCAAATAAACAAAAAGCATAGAACTATTTTTCTTAACATTTAGCTTGAGGATATTCTCCCTTAGTTTCTTTCCTTCTCTTCCTGGCTATATTCCAAATACAAATACATGCTGTTTTCAAACTAGTTTGCCTTTAGCATAGTCCTCAAAGAACAGAGCATCAGTAAATCAAATGGGTGTTTTAAGTGTTGTTGAGGGAAGTTTAACTCAACAGCAGTCCCATGTATTAAATGAGATACTGGTACCACTGAAGAACATGCTCCTCTAAATGTAAGTTAAAATCTTGTGGTGCAATTTCTGAGTGAGTTGGTGCCAGGCAGAGGTTCTTGAAAGCATTTGCAGGCAAATCTATAAACTGTTTGTGGCCGGTGTGTGGCAGTGATGCATGTTGCATGGAGAGGGGCTGGCTTGTTCAGCTAGCTTTGAGCAACACCTTGCTTTTTGCAGGAAAGGGGGGAAAATGGTGTGTGCAAGAGCTTCGTAGTGGGAATAGTGCTCTGCATCATTTCCCTGCCAAAACAAAGTGCTCCTAGGCAGAAAAATGTTTCCTTTGCTCACAAGACAGCTGTGGAAAATACACACAGGAGTTATATTTAAGGAAATATTTGCTTTCATGAAGGCAAAAACATGAAAATAGTTAATCAGTGGCATTAGATTGCTCATGATAACTAATCATAGTGGTGCATCTCAGCGTTGAGCAATGAATGTACCAAACACCATATCAGCAGGGAGGGATTGTAGAGAACTTTGCCAATAGCACTTACTACATGCTGTGTTTCTCACCATCTCAAAGTACGTGCCATCCTCCACGGGAGGTGAGGATTTTTCCATTGTATAGTATGATAAACTCCAGCACAGTGAAGTGTCCAATCTGAGCATACAGCAAAATTGGGCAGAATGCAAGAGGACTGTTGTCCTTCATCCTCTGCCTCTCCAAGTGTAAAACAAGGAGCACTTTATGGTGTTGTCCAGTAGCTCAGTGCTAATAGGGTTTTCTGCTCACCTTGTTTCAAACTAGCTAAGCTGGGCAGAGTAGGCACTTGTATCTCCTCCTGCACACAGGTATAGGATACCAGTAAGGATAATCAGTGCCGACTTCGATAGATGTGCTGAAGCTGCAGCAAATCCCATCGCTCAGTGCGTTGGAGTCTCTTGGATGCCATAAGACTCTGTGTGGGTGGCATTAATCCCAGAGCTGTTTTGTAAGAGTAGCACTTTTACCTGAGTGCTGTTGGTTGAAAACTCCTCTCTGTTGCGCCTCAGCCCGCCATGGTGATGTCCCCTCATCAGGAGAACATTAGGTCTCACCCAGAAACTTGTGTGGCATATTCTGGTCTTTCAGAGTTTTGCTGCAGGTACTTCTCAGGTCAAAGTTGAAAAGGTTTGGTTTTTTTTACTTCTGAGCTCAAGTTATCCAAAGTAGTTTCCTTTTATGGGAAAGCTATGTATGGCAGCTGGGGAAAATGGGAGTTTAGCACATTGCTATAAACAAAGGGAATAATTTGAATCTTCAATCTTTTAATCCCTACCTTTTGTTAAATTGATACCTCAGATTTTTTGAGAATAGTGCTTGACATGATTGTATGTAGAAAGTGACTATACATAGCAGTCATTCAAGATTTTTTACTTAATCATAACTTTTTTATGAACACTGATGTACATACAGAAGCTTATAATTATTTCCACCAACTTCAATAAAATAAGTTATTTCAATCTATTGATATTTTTCCCCTCCTCCTTTCTAAGACATAAACTTGACTTCATTTGACTTTCTTAGACATTTTTTGCCCCTATAAGGAAGTTTAGCATCTCACAGCAGTATGCTGTGCTTTGCTTTGTTTTAGTTCTCTGCTGGGTCTCTGGGTGAAGTTTGCTGTCGTTTAGATGCTGCTCAAGAATTCCACACATCAGTTTGTTTATTTGTAGGAAAACAGTTGTTGCTGGACATCTGCTGCTTGTGGTATTTCATACTGGAGCTAATACTTTTGCACTGCTCAGCCTGAATTAGTGCTAAATACAGCTTGATCTGTGTGACTTTGAGAGATGGGACCTATCCAGGGCCTTACTGTGAGTGGTGTGAAACGTTACAAGATCTGCATCGGATTTTTAAGGTCTGCAACGATGGATGCTGTGCAGCCAGCATGAGACCACTGCATCTCAGGGCTCCCACCTTTCTTTTTGTACTCAGACACTTGTCTCTCATGAAAAACAAACTTTAGTGATTCATTGATCTAATGATTCAGCCAGCCCCCATTGGCTCAATTTAGGCTGCGCAGATTAAAGGGTTGCAGAGTAAATCCCCTTTGGTTGGTCTCAGACAGACTGGCCACAGAGAAACAGGCTTTCCAGGGTGATAGTCTTGAGGGAAGGGGTCTCTCCCCATCTTTCCTAATGAACTAAGAGCTCTTTTAGGGGCCTGCTGGTAAGGCAGGAGCCCCTTCTGCTTCTCTCTTTCCTCCGTGTTCCAGCTCGTGATTACAGTACGAGTAAACTAAACAAGCCATGATTCATACACAAAAGCCTTAGAGTGGTGTATTTTATAGCTGAAGACAGTGTTTTATATACTTTGAAATACTGATGCTCAGATTTTTTTCCATCTGGCATTTTTCTGTTTGAAAGCTTGTCAGTCATACAAGTAGTTAATGACTTTTGAAAGGCCAGTTACCATCTACAGGAGTTTGCAGAGCGGTTTTTTGTCCCAAGTAACTTTTTTCCAACCTTCAAAGTGGATAGGGCTTCTTTCTCTTTGAGTCCATTGGTGAGACCAACATATTTACCATAACAGATTGAAAAACGATTGTTCTGGAGCATATGGAATAGGTAAGGTGTATTTATTCATAAAGTTGTAAAATAGGAGATGTCAGACCTAGTTAAGTACCAGGTTATACTCAACCTACCTAAATTTCCACTGGAATTTCCCATGGAGACAATGTTGTTCAGTTCCTCCTCTCTGCTCTCCTGTATGTGGTTGCACTGCCTTGGGCTTTTCCAACAGGTTCATCTAATGGCACCAGGTTGAGTGTATGTATATGTGCTGTGTTCCAGAGAGCAGCAATTCCTGTACCAGTATCTCTGCAAAGCCTTTGGGATAAGGGCGCTTCGCTGTTGTGAAATGTTTTCTTGGTTTTATTACTGCAGCAATAACATCTTGCATTGCTTCCTCAGTAGTGGTATTGTACCCAAGAGGGCACAGGGTTTGTGCATGAGAAGTGCTACTAATTAACACCGCTCTTCCCTTTCTCTTTAAAGTAAGGAAGTCACATCTCTGCTTGATAAACAGATGAATTTGAGGCAGAATTATAATTTCTTTTGAAGGACTGTCAGAAAAGATACTGCAGTGAGGTTTTAAGGACTCAACCGAGAAGGTGGTCTGGCATTGTATCTGTCTGTTCCACAGGACCAAAAATCTCTTTTTAAATTAATGAGGGTAGTTACAATATATACTCACCTATACACAGCCTTAGGTGTCAGGGGCTCACTGCTGATTGCAGCAAGGCAATATTTGCTTGTCAGGATAAGGCAGCAGGCTTGCTCTCTAGAGGCCCTTTCCATCTGTAAGAATCTGCTCCCTGGTAGCAAGGGAGGGGAGAGGCTTTCTTCCTTACCAGCAGAAAACATAAAACTTTCTGCAGTTCACTTGCATTACACAGCACAAGTCAATTTGAAATTCATGGAAAGAGTGTGCTTGGATGCGTCTGAGTATCCCACACTGATGAAGTGGTAAGGGTTTAATAATTTTGAGGTTGGTGGCCAAACATGTTACAACACCATTTAGCAAGCAGTCACAGAGTAGAATGGACTAAGTCATCTGACATGTGAACTCTGCTTACAATGGTAATGTTATTACAACTTCAGCTTCTTCACTTTCTCTTCAGTGGCTAAATGAGTAAAGTGATTATCGTAATGTTGCACTGGTTTTAAACCACAGGTTTACTCCAATGGTAATGATTCTGTTTCTTTTTGAGGAAGCTTAACAAAAAGATTTTCTTCTTTGAGGGAAAATACAAGTAAGTGGGCATTTTCCGGGCATCTCCATGGCAGTGTTTCTGGAAACAAAGCATAGGAAGCAGCATATGGTATTACATCTGCAGACTGTTTGACAGTAACCAGTCCCAGGTACTTCAGAGGTCAATTTACAGAACCCAGAGGAAAGCAGTTAATCTGCCCGAGGAAGTTGTTCCTCTTGAAGCCAATAGATTGGAGGTTAACATAAACCCTGAAGTGTTAGACTTGTAAGTCTTCCACTGCTTGCCCATACCAAACTGTTTCTAGACACCTCTCTGGACAACTCTCCAGATATCTGCCCAGTTTGTCCTTGAATGTTGATCAGACTCTGGCTTTGATAGCATCATTAACAATCTGCAATTACATAAGCTTTACTAAGGATCTGGATAATTTTTGTGTAACCCATTGAACTTGATTTATGAGAGAGAATAGAGGATTCTGATATCCATTCTGCCAGTTATTTGTGACAGCACATACTTCTGTCAATCACCTTCTTATTTCAGGTAAGCAGTTCCAGTCTTTCCATGTCATTTTGCAAGAAACCTTTCTTCTCCCTTGCCCTTGTTTCCAAATCCTTTTCAGTTTGTCGCTGTTTTTTTTTTTTTAATAGAGAGAGCACTTTGGCATGCAATCTTCTAGTTGAGAGTGAACCACTAATTTATAGAAGTCTTTGCCATAACTTTATGGAAAGGGAGCACTTACCAGCTGCAAGGTAGAAACTGAAGGGTATCCATAGCTCTGTCCTTAAACCCTGCTGCTATAAAATTCTCATTTTAGATGTTCTGTGATTAAATATGAAGATCTCAGTGAAGCAGAGTCCTGTCAGAACCCAAATTGCAGGACTGAGATTGCTTTAAGCAGATAAATGAGTTCTAGCTTATCGAGGCTTTGGTGTCTGAAGAGATTACATTTTAGCAGTGAACAAAACCACTGTTATAAATGATGTGGTTTCGAAGATGAGCATGTTTTTCACTATAATGTGAAACTGGCACTTGAAAAACAGCCTGAACCTCTAAACTAATAGAGTCATTCTTATTTTGCATGTGTGTCTTATTGTTTCACATCCATTATGTTTGTGTAATTGACTTTTGTAGTAACTTTATAATACAAGCAAATTGTCACCAATAAAGCAGATGGAATGAAATTCCTTTTGAGTAATGTAATTAAGAAAATAAGCACATCGTAGGAAGGAGCTAGTACATTGCTCTCTCTCATAGAGTGGGAACTCATCATCCATGCCAACCTCTGTTGGCAAAGCACGAGGATGCTTTTTCTTTTCTTAAACAAGAAATTGTTCTGCTTGTTTTTTCTTTAGATTTTGTTTTAAACAACATTATATGGATGACGATGTTCATAATTACTGCTATCTCACTGAAATTGCTGAGAGTTTTGGTTTCTTTGGGAACACTGTTGAATCCTGTAGTTAGACAAGCAAGAGTGCATTTTCTTCTTAATTAGGAAATAAGTGTTTCTAATAAATAAAATAATTGGAGAATTTATCAGTCTGTTTCACTCTCCTAGGATAAGCCAATTGGAATGTATAGTCTTGAGATGCATCGTATTAATAGAAACTGTGCCATTTAAAAGTCACGCTTATAAGATAATAATTAAAAAAGCAAGTTCGAAGGATTAAGTATCTGCTCATGACATTTTTGACCTGTCTAAATTATTATATAACATCTCTGGAGTCAGTGATTTCCCAGCTTCCCTATGCAATCTATTTTGCTGCTTAATTATCTTCACCTTTAGAAAGTTGTGTTTGGTACTTAAAAGAAAAAAAGAAGGAAATAAAAAGAAAGCAAATGATTATGATAATTTGCTTTTTTTGCAATTTACTTCCTGTCCTGGCTAACAGTGACATATAAAACAAATGATTTTCCTTACAGTTTTGCAGTAGACTTTTATATGTTGAAGAATATATTATTGTGCAGCTCTTGCTTCCCTCACTAAATCAAGCAACTGTTGTACTTCTTACAGGATGTGTTTCCTAATTGGCCTTGTTGTTTTTCTGTTGGAGTAGTGCACAGCAAATGCTAGGTAGAATGACAGCATGATTGTATGTGTCATTGCAGACCATGTTCCTGTTTGTATATCAGTAACCAGAATTTCTGTTGCTTTATTAATATTTGACTTCATCTCCCTTTATGTGATGAAAGTCTTAAATGACAGTCAACTGCATCACATTGTTGTGCTTGACAAAGAGGGAGATATACTGGACTTGTGTATATAAAGGTAGAAAGAATATTTTCTTAGTTTAAATGCTATTTCTAACATTTTCTAAAATTTTCCTGCAGCTCTTACAGGGAACATTGGTAAAGATTGACCTTCTCTGATTTAAAATGATAGTTTCTTTTAGCCACTGAGATAAATGAAAGAAACTGCTCATAACTTTGCAAATGGTTGATTTATCTTGCTGCCTTCAGGACAAAAAAGTCTTTAAGCTAAATGCAAGGCTTAGCTGGTCTCATTCAAAGTAAATCAGATGAGGTTGGAAGTAGAGTGGGAACAATTAAGCAATAAAGAGCTGTAATAGAGGAAAGCTCATGAAAATTGTAGCAACTATGTTGTTTACCATTTCTGCTGTATTTTATTAGTTCTGATTTGATTAATATTGGTAATTATAAATGACTGCCTCACAGAGTCTTGTAGTATTGTGGTTTTGTTCATTCTTAATGAGGTGAAGTGATTCTTTCAGTAAGGATATCTGAATTGTTTTCAGCCCATTTTTAATGTTTGGCCTGAAAATCTGGAACTTGATTTTATTGAACATCAGAATATTTTGTGCAATTTTATTTAGTATTATGTTATCTTGGTATTTCTGATGTTCTTGAGATGTGTTAAATTGGAATATATAAACTCACAAGGCACCACAGCTAAAGTTAATTGACTTCATTGACTTTGGCAGAGTGATAAAAACATAAGCTTAAGACTTTTTAGTTTGAAGAGATAAACCGTAAAACTGCCTATCATGGCTGTCACTGATGAGGTGAGGTGAGGAAACGTAATTTTCATCCTTCCAACAACTTGCATCTCTCAATTTTTGGCCATCTTCTGACATCTAGCACATTCCAGTCCACTGATTAATTTAAGCTATCATTGTAATTTTACAGAAAGCTGCAAACTGTTGCATGCTGTGTCGTGAGAAAAGGCTGAGGGAGCTGGGTCTCTTCAGCTTGGAGGAGACTGAGGGGTGAGCTCATTAATGTCTATAAATATGTAAAGGGTGAGTGTCAGGAGGATGGATCCAGGCTCTTCTCAGTGATGGCCAGTGATAAAACCAGGGAAAGTGTTTCCAAATGGGAACATAGAAAGTTTCATCTTTATATAAAGAGGAACTTTTTCACTGTGAGGGTGACAGAGCCCTGGAACAGGCTGCCCAGAGAGGTTGTGGAGTCTCCTTCTCTGGAGACATTGAAGACCAATCTGGACATGTTCCTGTGTGATCTCGTTTAGATGATCCTGCTTGGGTGGGGGGGGTTGGACTTAGTGATCTTTCAAGATCTCTTCCAGCTCCTAATATTCTGTGATTCTGTGATATGACCCTGTCTAAGCAGGAGATACAGAAGACCTCCGGGTCTGGTTCTTTTGAGTACTGGGGTAGTATTAGTTGGCAGAATTGTCATATAGGAAAATGTTTTTTTCCTTTATTCAGTCTTCGGAGTTATGTAGCCAAGTTCAGTTGACGTTCAAAGGATCAAAACTTCAGAAAGGAATATTTAATTACATACCATCAGCCATGTGTTCAGAGTAACTGAAACATCTTAAGTTATTTATATGATGCCTAAAAAATATGAATGTCAACTATAGTCCTGATCTTTTTATGGTTTTATATCTTAAGATGATGAAGATAACTCTTGAGAGTCACCATTTTTTTACTCAGATTAATTCTAGGTGAAGTAGAATAAAATTGCACTGCTTGTGCAGTGAACAGAAGCAGAGCTGGTATTTTCTCTGTCTGATGCCAACAATGAGAAGAATTCTGTGTCGTGGCCATAAAAGGCTGAAAAATATAAAAGATTAATGAATACTGTTGCACATTCTCCTGGTAAACTGTGTATGTGTGTTCATGTTTTTGAAAGTGATGGTAGATGTCAGGGAGTCAGTTTGGAATAGAATGTAAGGGATAGAGTAGACATCATCTTTCTTGGTTCCTTGACTATAGAAGTTGAAGAGAGTCTGAAGATAGCTTTTATTTCCCATCTGCCTCTCCTTATTCTAGCCCAAAGGGTGTCAGCATGGAAGAGCTGAAAATTGCTGCTTTGCTAGAACAACTGGACTGGGAATCAATCAATGATTTCTTAATCCTTACTTAGAAATTGGTGAGCCTTGTAACTTTTAGGAGATGCTTTGTTCCCCCACCTAACCAATTTTTGGCTGTTAGCACAAGGTACTATGGTTCCTAATATGAAATATGTATAAATAAATAGAGGATAGGAAATGCTGCATCCCAAAAAGATTTCTAGTTAAAACCAAAGCAGAAGTCATCAGTTTGGTACAGGTGGGGAGTGTGAAGGACCAGTGGAGTGATTCTTTATGTTGGGCAGACTCTCTTCAGTCTTGCTCTTTTGGACATGTAGCGTATTGAGTACTCCCATGGTGTAACATTTGCAGGGAAGTCAACCCAACCAAATCTGAAAAACAAGAGTCTGAATGGGGTGGTTTGAAGGATGCTTGTGATGTGGCTTTGCAGTTCAGACTGGGAAGCGTTTGCCCATATGTGAGAGACAGAAAAACATTTGTTTGAAACATAGAACATGTAATGAGGTGAGGAAGCAATGGAATGAGGGTAGACAGGACAAGTCTTGACATGGAAAAGTAGCTGAAGGGGTTTTTGCATGGTGTGGTTAATGGTAGGGGGAGTCAAACGATCTGTAGCAGTCCTCAGCCACCAGAGAGCTAAAGTTACAGTTGTTGGGCCTGCCACAGAGATGAAGCTGAAGATCTCAGCAGGCAGTCTAGCTGCAGAGGTGGAACTCTGGCATCTGCAAATACACCCAAGCACACTCTGTGGACTTTGCAACTCAAACTGTTAACAAATTGAGTGCAAAAACACTTGAGCTGGCTGGTTACAGCCAAGCTGAATGTCCCTGACTAATAAACTCCTTAGAATTAGCATTATTGCAACCTAATAACTCACTGTACCTTAAACTAGAGTTACTAAGACTTACATGGCTTTCAACTGTGCCATTCATACTGTCTTGAGACAGCACTAACCCAGGTATCTCTGCAGTGTCATGTTGTCATGTGGGCATGGCCACTGCCTCACAGATACCTTAAAAGAATGAACAACTCAGGGATTCTCAGTATTGCTATAACTGGAATAAAACTCCTGCAAATCTTTCATATATGACAGAGCTAAAGGAGATAAATGACTGCTTGAAACCTGTAAAAAAAGGAGTTCTTGGGAGAGTTTGGCAGCATTGCTATAATCTTGAACATATATAACACATGCTGTCTCCAGGTAAGGTAACATCCAGGCCCTTTTGATAGGAGGTCCATCTCTACAAAGGGTGTTTGCATGAGTAGCACTCTGTTCTTTCATAGTTAATTACTACTCAGTTAATCTTTTGTGACTTCCTAAGAGTATTCACTCTGAAAGCTGTCTCACCCATAATACTTTTGCTTTGGGTAGAAAAAATTGTATAGAAAAATTGATTAAAACAGAAACAAATGAGAAAGTGCAGTCTAAGGAAGTTCTTGGTTATTATCTGAACAATATTTGCAAACAGTACTTCTGTATTAGATCTTACTAAAAATTTACCATAATGCAACTGTCCCTCTAAATTCTAAAAAATACAAAAGAAGGAAAATAAAGCTAGCTATAAATGGATGATTTTTAAAAACAGACCAGACTTCAAATTTCACATTATGGTATTCCTTTACTATTTTATTTACTGTTTTTCCTGTAAGAAATTCCTCCGCATAAAACTACTGTGGCACCTTATATAATATGATTTCCCTGATGAAAAAGTCTTCAAATTGAAGATTGCATTAATAAGCATGTAGAAACTGAAAGGTATCAGAAAATGTTTTCTCTTCTGTCCCTCACAGTGCATATTGGAGCACAAACCACATGGTGAGTATTGAAATCGGAAAGATTATATAGATTTCTTAATTATTAGTTTTAGGTTAAAACCAGAATTTGTGGAATGGTGCATGTGTTCAAACTTCATAGAGTTTCTTCGTTTCAGGGTTCTGTCCAAATTATGATCTGTGTCCTGGTTAAACAGTCAGAGAAAAAGGTGTTCAGATTGTCTCTTATCTGAGACCAAAACACTTGTAAGAACAGAACCTCACAAAGAGCAGCTGCAGGACTGAGGGCTGTCATGGTTTCTTAGGAGATGTAAAGCTCTGGGATGTGTGCAGAACACACTGTCGTTAAGAACCAGGCTCAGAAGCTGAAGTAATGTATCATACTGTCGTTTGTAAGGAAAAGGCTTTCAGAACCCGGCAATCCAGTGTAATTTGAAATATGTTACCACTTAAGCAGCAAAGCAAAAGCAGACAGGCATCCACAGCTCTTATTGTGGAACCCACTTCTTAAATGAAAAGCTTCAGAGTATAACTGAAGATTTATTGG
>VXBZ01004964.1:3931714-4077438 GCA_013399135.1 Heliornis fulica | reverse complement strand
GGGGGGGAGTGGAGAGGGGAGCAACCTACTGATGAGTGAATTTAGGAGAGATGAGAAAAATAACATGGCTAAAAAATTTGCCTCATCCTCAGGAGGAATAGCAGCTGTCAATTGTTCTGTAATGAGAACTCTAAGGAGAAGTTTGCTTTCATCCTTGCTGCTGTTTAGTGAAGTGGTATGTGCTGAAAAAGTGACCAGGAGATGGCTGGGCACAAAGAGTCCTGGCTCGGCCAAAGCCAACCCTTGCAAATAAAGAGCAAAAAGGGAGGAGTCTCAGCTTCTCACATTGCTGTGAAATAGCATGTAGGAAAATGTGGGGTTCTTTGGTACGAGAGAAAGGGAAGACTGCTCTGTAAGCTGTCCTAGGTTTTTGTTCCCAGGTCAGATTAACACCTGCAGTCACTATCTGACAGAATTGTGGTGGAAAATTCAGCATATTTTATTTTTCAGTTAAGAAATACTGCTGTGTGTTGTAGCCACTCTTTTAGAGTCTGACCCAGGTTAGCTTCTCAGCAAATCCATATCCATCTTAGCACCCTACTCACCACCAACCCCACCCACAGGATAGGCTTTCTCGGGGAAAAGAGGAGGTGGAAGGCCTGTCTCCTTTATGCTTTAAGTATCTCCAGCTACTGGGAAGCTGAGTGAAGTTTTCATCACCCATCTGGCCCTGATGCCAGCAGGCACACTTCCCTTAAATATTGGACTACAAACATCATTTTTCTCTGCTTCTCTGAAGGCAATAACTGTATAACATGTGGGGAGTCCCCTAGGTCAGAATATATTTGTAAAGTTACTCACTACCAGTATTATCCTCTTCTCTGAGTTGCTGCTGTTCTGAGTGGTGGGATTGCTTTGACCATTCTACTAAGAAACAGAAAACAAAGATTTAGAAATACTTACTTTTGTGCAAAGTGAATTGTTGGAACTTCGGTACAATATTTCAATGTTGTGATCTATGGAAGATACTATGCATATATTTGGCAAATTGTGATGAATCACAGAATGACTAGGTTGGAAATGACCTTAAAGATTGAGTCCAACCATACCTGTCCTCTCCTAAACCATATCCCCAAGCACCTCATCTACCCTTTGGTTAAATACACCCAGGGATGGTGACTCATCCACCTCCCTGGGCAGCCTGTTCCACATCCCAACAACTCTTTCAGGGAAGAATTTTTCTTAATGTCTAGTCTGAACCTGGCACAGCTTGAGGCCATTGCCCCTTGTCCTTTCACCTCTCACTTGGCAGAAGAGAGAGTAGTTGAATGTGACAGGGAATTGTAGAGGTTAAGGAAGACTTGGGCAAAATGAGGTGAATGGACACGATGGCACATGAAATTCATTGTTGTCACAAGCTAGGCATAGAACAAAGTAACAAGACTGATTTGTGTGTGTTGTGGGATTTTAAATTAACAACCATTGTTTGTGGGTGGAAAAATATTTTGGGGAATAAAAATATTTATTCCCACAGCTTCCACTCTGTGGGAAGCTGAATGAACATGTCTGCTCAGTGTTGATCTAAAACAGAACATATGTCAGAATTACAAGGAAGAGGACAGCAAAGAATACTTGACATTACTATTACAAGGCATTTTCTGTCACTGATCCTGTTTTACTTCTGCTGGGTCCCTTTGTAGACAAGTTATGAGAACTGACAAAAATAATGCCTACAGAAGGTTTGGAATGTGTCCACAGTATGTGCCCAATTTTTCTTTGTAGAGAAAAAATTCTGTTCAGTTCTGTTCAGTTTTATCTTTTTTATCACCTAATTTTACTCTGAACAGTGTCTTGAACCTTGTATGGTATCTGTTACTATCCATGTTCAATTACTGGGTAATGGTCAGACTTACATTCATTTCTCTGTTGATTATGTATTTTCATGTCTGATACAACAAAACCAAAATGCTTTTCATTGGTGATGAGTTCTCTGTCGGCTTTAGCTCCCAGTCTGGAGAACTTGAATACTAAGGAGCAAACTAACCAAATTAAAATTACAAGTGGATTCTATTCTGCATGTGATCTTTAAGCAAGAGTAAAAAACTCACAAGGTTTGCATTCAGTATTGCAAGCTCTTTTGGCAATAAAAGGCATATGCAGATATTGAAGAAGCTAACAATATTAGAAGGAGAAATTGGGAGCAAGATCAGAAGTAAATTAAAATAACTCTGATGAGAAGACAATGCTTTTTGACGATTTTTTAGATAAATTGGAAAGGTAACAAGAAAAAATGGTTGTAGGAATAACTAATGCTGTAAAACAGTCTTTTCCCCACAAAATGTATGTATGTTTGTTAGATAGGGACTGAGATAACTACTAACTAGCTCCCTACATACCCTATTTCTCTACTGCACTGTGATTGTATAGTTAGGGATCAGGACCTTAATCTAGTGAGTATGGTTCAAACTCCTAACAGAAAATGTTCTCTAGCCCATAGGAAGATGGGAGATGACTAGTAAGTACTGTTAATGTTCTGTTTGTTCTCATGTTCCAAAACATGCCCTTGAGAGCCACTGGGTTCATCTTAGTGTCAGATTTTTCTGATTTAAGGGGTTTAGTGGGAACTCATAGTACTGAGAAAACTTGTACTTCAAAACTGTGAGAGTACAGATTATCTCAAAAAAAAGTTAGCTATAGAAGAAGGACCTGGCTCATGAGCCCTTCAGGTTCATTTTGCATCATCTGACTTTATACAGATTGGAACTTGGGCAAAGAGGTAAGGACTTTTAACTTTAAAATGTGTCAGCCCTTTTGTTTGTGCAGGGCTTGATTTGAGATATGGATTACCTGAGCTCCCATGGACTGCTGGGCTCCAGCAGGAACACAACTGACCCAGATGACTTCACGTGGAAAAATAAGATTAGGTAAAAATAACATAGAGTTCCTTCCTGACATTTGTTTGCAAGCTTCACTTGCTAACTCCCACTGAAATCCATCCAAACTTGCATTGCACAGGACAGAGCAGAATCTCTTGGAAAAAGTACTAAAAAGGTACTAAAGCTCCGTTTTTCACCAGCAGTGGAAGGAAAAAAAAAAGGTTCCTCAAGGAGAAATGAAATGTGGAGTCCATTGATGAGCTTAGTCTGTTTGTAAAGATTTCTTCCCACCCTTTGACATAAAGCATCCCCTTTCTACATGCATTTTATTTTGAGAAGTGGTAGTTAAAAAGGCACATCCAGTTTCCACTTTTATATAAATACAGTTCATCTTGCCATGATGCTTGGACATCTAATTTTTGTCTCCTCTTACTTGCTTGCTGTTAGAGCTGCTCTTCTATATAAGTAGCCTTTTTTCCTCCTTACACAAGTTTGTGCTGCACTTCTCTCTCTTGACTCTTAGCAGCACTCTACTCTCCTTTTTCTTTGGTCTTGATGTCTCCCATAGCCCATGTACGTTTTAATTTCATGTGCCTTGCTGCTCTTTGTGAAGCTCACCAATTTGTTTGGAATATCTCTCTTTTAAGCTTCATCCATGAACTACCTGTGTTTGACTCAAGTATTTGCTTCTACCTTTTTCCCAGCTTGCCTCAGTTCTAATGTTTCATTAAGTTTTTGCTTCAGTTTTTGGGGACAGATTTATGTGCAATAAATATTGACAATATTTTGACAGGTTGGCATATTATATTTCTTGTGTAAACATGATTATAATGGGCTATGGCCTGTTTTAAACCAGTCTTTGGAGCTCAAGGGCTGTAAATGAAAGTGAGTCATGGTGGTCTATTGTATGTAAACATAATAGG
The DNA here is from genome assembly GCA_013399135.1 of Heliornis fulica. NCBI lineage: Eukaryota > Metazoa > Chordata > Aves > Gruiformes > Heliornithidae > Heliornis > Heliornis fulica. The sequence goes on along the minus strand of VXBZ01004964.1, from coordinate 4,073,699 downwards.
AGTTTGATTGATTTCCAAGATCAGTTAGCATTACTTGATTGGAAAGGGTTGCTATGGGAGGAGGAAGGTGATAGCAAATGCAAGCAGCTCGTTTCAGACCATGATGGCAATCACAAGCTCTCATCACACCTAGAGTAAAATCTTCAGCGGGGCATCTTTAAACCTTACCTTAATCATGCAATAACATAAATATTTGCTCACGTTCTTCCTTGGTGGAGCAAGAAGCAATATTTGCTAGAGAAAAAGGAGTAAGGGGCAGGGTCAAACCAGCTACTCCTTGGCACACCACAGCTGAGATGGCTGTCTGATGTGCCTACCAGTCCACTCTTGTTTTTCCTTTCAGATGAATGATATCCAAGGCATCCAGGTTTCTGTGATCTCTCAACGGGGGATCTGTGGCATTACGCGTGTGAGGTTTTATGCTTGTTTTGGAAAAGGCTGGCTTCACATGCCATCTCTCTCATTTTGGCTAAGCCCCTCAAACAGAAATGCATCCAGTAAATATTTAATTCTAGAGACACTGCCAAAAGATTCCATGCACTGTGATTGCTTTGAGGTTCGTTAGTGTGAATCAGTTTTTATTATTGCATAGAACTGACCTTGCAGAAGCAGAAATAGTAGTTGGATCCGAAAAATAATCGAAAACACGGGGTGAACTGCCATCCAGTAATTCCTAACTGCACACAATGCAAGCATGGTACTGGTACCCCGCTATTTCCTAGGAGTGAAACCACACATGTGGCAGAGCTGTGAGCAACACCTCACCTGTCTCTGGATCAGTGTTTCTGCCTCTTGGTTCAGTTCTGTGCAGGGTTACAGTAGATGAGACTCTGAGGTGTTAGAAACTTTGACTTTCTTCATTGCACAGTGTCACTGAGCTACCTGAATAATTGCAGCATTTCTGCTCTTCTTATTTGCCTGCCTGAACATATTTAAAGAGATAAAAATAGAGCAAGGAAAGAACAGCAGCTGCCAAGGCTGGGTTTAAGTTAAAGACCACCTAGGAATGGATTAAAGGTGAGTAACTGTTTTGCCTCGGGACAGTAGGAGAGGGAGAAGGGGAGAAAAGGTGAAAGGAGCATTGCTGAGAGATACGGAGAAGTGATGCTGCAATTGCCACAGCTAAGTGTGAGCAAATGGAGAGAGGGCTGAGAATGGGTGAAGAAATCCCAAACCAGGCAAACAGTGGTACATTGTGTTGCAAAAAGTTTAATTAATACATTGTATTGGAGGGGATGCGATAGGTCTGAAGACAGCAAATACAGATGGATATTTGAGAAAGTAAATTCATCTAAGTGAACTGTCAGCTTGCTCTCCTGAGTGATTTCAGCTGTGATGTCAATTGACAAATAGAAACCTTGGGCTTAAATCTTGTTTTGCAGTTGTACTCATTCTTCTTAGAGGTAGGGTCTCACAAGCTGATAGCTGTTAAATCATGTTACATTTAATTTCAGCTCTGCACTTAGCCTTCATCAGTTGGAAATGACAGAAAAGGAGAAGACCACAGTGCATGAGTCAGTCTGAGAATGACTAAGCTTCTGTAGTGATGCAGCCATGAAAGACAAGTACAACCCTGGGATGCATTCAGTGAAGAGCTCCCAAAGCAAGAAGGGAATAGTAGCTCTGTTGTAGGAGTGAGACCTTGTGGTGCTGGGAATGCTGCAGGTGTGGTTATCTGGTCTTGGGAATAATTATCTGAAACTAGACATGTGGGAAGGGCTTCTGGGGTTAGCAAAGGAATGGAGAATCTCTCTCACATGGGGAAAGAAAGTAGCTTCCCTTTATTTACAAAAAACTAACACTGAATATTTAAAAATGTAGTTTTTATCTTGTTTCATATGTAAATGAGACAACTAAGAGAAGACTGAGTTAAACCAGAAGACAGTGTTCAGAAACCCCGTCTGTCAGTAAGTTGGAGGTGAAGACTTAAGTATTGTCTCTACCCCTTCACACAACTTTATTTTAGGATGGTCCAGCCTGGCCCTTCCTCAAATTTCTGCCCTTCAGCTAAAGTTCCTTGGTCCTTTAGTCACAATCAGAAATTTATTCCAGTTACATACCCAGTGGCACCCAGCAGCTAGAATCCCAGGAATATGAGCAGAGATTAGATTTGCACAGGGCACATGTTACATTTCCAGCTGCTTCTTACACACATGTATTCACTACACAAATTCATCATCTGTCAGCATCCTGACAGCATCTTACATGCATACTCAGCATATTTAGGACTACTGCAGCTTTGGGGCAATCTTTTCAATTAGTGTATGCAGCTAAATCCAAGTCTGCCTGGGATTGTTTTAGCAGAGTGCCTTTGCCCCGTTTGCCTGTCAATAGGAGCGTTACCCCAGCTAGAACGTGCACCCAACAGGAGCTGTTTCTGTGCTACTTTGATGCGTAGTATTTATGATCAGTGAGAGATCTGTGTAGTAGAGATGAAAAGAGATAATTAGATTCAAGAGTCACCTACATAAATCTGTGAAAGATTGCCTGCGACACCATGGTCCCAGCTTCTAACCATGTATTTTGCATTCTCGCAGTGCTTGAGTAGCAGGATGGCTGTCACGCCAGCTTAGCAGACCACTTTCAAAGGGAACACACGTTCTGCAAAAGCCAGTAGTATTGCACTGACTGTTGGCAGCAATTCTCTTTCCTCCTACCCCTTTGGTTCAGTTATCTTCATTCTGATTCGATACGTTGATGTTCTTTTTAAAATAAAACAAAAACAACAAACCACAAAATTTTTAGTCAATTCAAGTCTAATATGTACTGTCAGAGCAACAGCTTTTTTATTTTTTCCCCAGCTTTGTCTTTTTAGTGCTGTTTTAGGTCAAATTCTGTCATTTTACACCTGTCCAACCTTGTGAAAGGCTTCTTTGGGGTTGTACAAGGACAAGCGTGGGTGGAACTCGGTGTTCAAAACCTTGTATGGCTGTTGACAATGTGTGAGAAGGGAAGAGCCCTCAGCTTCCCAGACCCCAAATTAAGCCTGCAGGGCTGACAGCAAAGCAATTCTTGTAATGGTACATGGAGCTAATTTGTTATGAAATCAGAGAAGCAATAAATTTGGAAAAAACCCCATTCCAAGTTTAGAGTAGTCTGGAGGGAAATTACACTGCGAGCTCCACACTGTGCTGCTGTGAACTTGCTATCTTCTAGACGTGGGCAATGACAGAGTATGGTAGTTTTATCCCCTCACATTTTCCATTCTCTCACCTGGGGAAATGCAGATTTTTCTACTATACCTTAAAACTAAATGAACCATTGTGGGGTTTTCCCCACCAGGTTCTCAGGTGGCCCTGGGATTGTATTCATAATCCAGAGCTGCTAGTCAGCATGGAATTGTGATTTTTGAAGGAGGTGAAGCTCAGCTGGTCAGTCCCAGACATTTCTTGTTCTCTCTGAGTAGGGTATCTTGCTCAGGGCCATCTGTTAACCGACAACAGAAGGAGAGCTCTCCAGCCTCAGAGAGTACTAGGCTCCATCTGCCAGATGTTTTGCAGGCAGATGTGAGCCTGCTTGGGCAAGCTAGGATTCACATGGCTGCATTAACAGAGTCCTGAGCTCTGTTTAGGAGGGTCACTAGTATCATTTTGGGTGCTTGCACGTCTCTCTGCCTGTCTGCACCATCTGTGGTGCTCACGTGTTCTGCCTGTACCTACCCGGTACACAACACACTCAATGCCCTTTGCAGATGAAGGGTAGTGAGGAACATTTGAGACTGGTGATAAGGCAGTACGGGTTTTGTGTGACTTCTGAATAGTAAGTACTTGAGGTTTTAAGGCATCTCCATGCCAAGCTTTTTCTGTACTGGCACCAGCCAGGAAGCCCAGGTCAAATGCTGGATTTCTATGCTCTGCTATTTATCAAGGCACATGGTTTTATTCAGTGCTGTCATTGTTTCTGAATTCATGACCAGAAAGAAAGAGAGGTCCTGCAGATAGTGTAGGCTATGGGAAATTGCAGCACCGCTGAGATAACATGGTTGGTACCAGTACGTCCTGCTCTCATGCTTTCTGAATTACTTTTGTTAAAATAAACAAACAAAACAAGAAAACTCTGCTGGCCTGTAAGCCTTCAGGCGTGCTTTTTCCTATTTTATGTTGGAAAGATTTAAAGAAAAAGGCATTGTCTGTTTGTGGTTTTCAGTGCTTCTTTTTAACAGATTACTTAAAGACAAAACACAAAACAATTCAGGTCTTATTCTTTGTTGTAGGAAAGTACAGCTGTGAGGAAGACAGGGCTGGCCTGGAAGGAAGAAACAGTGTTGAGGTTGTGTTTGAAGGCAGCCTCCATGGCTGCATATGGTGACCGAGCATTGGTTGACGTGTAGAGTAGATGCAACAACCTGAGGTTTTAGAGATAGATGATAGGAAACAACTGTTCTTTATGCTGCTGCAAGTGCATTGATTTCCTACAAATTAAGGGATTACTCTGACCAAGCTACCACTGAAGGCATTAAGAAAGGCTTTGCCCCAGGGAAAGGACCACAGGGTTAAATCATGAAGAGTGATTGTTCTGTGTATGCTGTGCCTTCCACCAGCCTTTCCGTGCTGCCGCCGACGGGCCGTGCTGTTTGTAATAAATCGTGAGTAAGCTGTTCTCCCCAGGACCAGGACTGGAGCCACGTTGTGCTAGGCACTGTGAAGCTGCATAGTAACAAACCATAAACTGTTCTCTGAGCGGCATGATTAAATACAAGAAGGGGTATGAAATCAAAATAATCCATAACCAAGCTCTGGCACATGATGATATTGAGTAGCTGTAGGTTGTGTAGTAGGTCTGCTGCAGAGGTGGAAACTGTGCTAAATTCTTCTGTGCTGTCATTATGTGCTAAACCAAATTTTTAAAACCTTTTCTTTATCATTTTTTTCTCCCTTGGCTGCTTCAGTCTATTCCAGAGAATGGTATAGATGCACGTGCAAGTGTGGCTGGACTACAGCCTTGTGCCTGACAATTGGTTTCTTTCAACTGTCTACTACCCCTGTTACCGTAACTGAAAGATTTCAAGATGCCTGGATATTGCACTGGCAGGAATGGGAAGCATCTTTGAGTATGTTTCTTTTGAAGTTAAGCTTGTGTGATTAGCATCTGCATTTATGCAAGGTACTTCTATATGCAGACTTGTATTCGTTCTGGTTTGACCTAAAGAATACTTGGTCATTTTTAATGGACACTTTGAAGGCATGAGTCAGCTCAGCCATTTGTTCCTGGGTTTCTTTCCTCTCCCTGTGTTCCCATCTGTTTAATAGAGAACTGAAAGAAGGGCTGTTGTCTGGATTGATCCTTGTCTTCACAGACCCAACAGTAGCCAAGGAGCTTTGGTGTGGTTCCATTGGTTTTAAGTATACAGGGACAAGAAAGCCTGAAAAGTAACTTTTATGTTTGTGCTTGTTGGGAACACCGTAATAAATTAAAAGTTTGGGAATGCCTTGTACATGTGCAGTATGTACCAGAACATCATCAGCATAAGCAAGGAATCAATCTTTCATCCAAGTACATGATAGCCAGAGGGCTTAATCCCTTTTTTGGTGTTATTTTTCCCTTCCCTCCCTGTAACCATTAGCTTTCTGTAGTTGTCTACATGGACATGCCAGTAGTGTTTAGGCTGTGTGCAATGCTGACAGTGCAGGGACTTGTTCTCTGGTTAATTTTCAGAGCGGGAAAGACTGGCAGCATCGCACCACAATGCAATGTAGTGGTAGTGGGTGCCTTTTCTCCCTTTGCCTTTGGTCTCCTAGAGTTACCAGCTCACCTGGTCTGTGGCTCCAGGTCAAGGGAAGGGTTTCATGAAGCTAAATTGGGGATCACAGCAAACATAGGGTGTCTGCAGCACCCAAGTCTGTGTGTGTGCTGAGAGTGCAGAAACTCACTTCCTGTTGAAGCTGATGTGCAAAGCCATGGATTAAAGCTCTGCTGAGTTCAGCTTGGTGGGTTGTGACATAAGCATGTTGGAAAAGTCACTTTAAAAGAGGTTTTGGGCTTGCTTTGTGTGAGTAAGACCTTGATCAAATCTGGTAGCACAAACTGTAATAAAAGAGAGGACAGGGCCATAAGAAATACTTTATGATGAGCCATGCAGTGGTGAGGAGAGATGGTCCTCACTGGAGTGAATCGGAGGTATTTGTAAGGTTATGTGTTGCAACCATGGGCTCTGTGCATTTGCAGAACCCACAGCTCTTATCATACATGAACGTTCAGATAGACATGTCATCCCATCTTATTTATCTTATTTCTTTTTATTGTTTTAATTAATTTGTAGGTAAAATATCAAAACAGACTTTGGGACCTCAAAATCTCAGCGACTGCAGGAGTCGGCACTTAATGGCAGCTTTGCCTCTAGTCATGGCATCAAGTTACTTCTGAAGCCTTTGAAGTGAACAGGGCTGGAGGGAGAAAGTGTTGTGTTGCTTCTTTAAAAAGAAACATGTTTCAGCTATATTTGCAGCTGGGGTTTTAATGGCTGTGAATTAAAGCATGTTTTATTTGGCCTTTGTTTTTAGCACACTTTTTCCCCTTAGGGGGTCTCAAGGCCAAGGCATAGCTTGAGATGTAGCGGGCTTCAGCAGGCTAGCATAGCCATCACCAGCCTCATCTTCTGTTTCTCTGCAGAGCTCACACTCAGGATCCGTGTCCCCCATGACACAAGTGTCCCAACCCCCCCAGTTTACTCGCCTGGTACCTCTTTGCATGCACCGGGTCTCTGCTCACACAGCGAGAAGTTTGCGGCTGGCTTTGTGGCTTGGAGTGAACTGAAGTAAAGTTTATGTGTTGGCCCTGGAGACCTTCATTTTTAATCAGCTACTATTAAACTACTATGAATCTGATAAGGTGAAAGAAGCTTGCTTTAAAAAGGTACAGATAGGCACTTAATATGATTTAATATGTGTCTAAATAGTTTAGCTGCTTATCTACACATCTGGCCTAAATACTTGTGCAAATCTGACCCATACTTTTCTTTTTAGCCCTATTGGTATTAGAAGGCAAGGAGATAGATTATGCAGTTAATAGGTTACAGCTTGTTTCCCTGTTGATCCTGGGAGCATCAGCCATCCTGCTGATGGTGCTGGGTAGAAGAAAAGGTGCTTAGAGGACAGTGATGGCAGTGGCGAAATGAAGTGCAATACACTGCGGGTTTTTTCCAGGAGCATTTAGTTCCCTGCCCTGCTGTGTTTCTGCATGAAACACTGCTGACACAGGCACAGGTCTTCTGGGCAAATGTTTTGGGTTGGCCTTTGGGTTTGTCTTAACGGTTATGCAAAACTTGGGTTGCATCGGTGTCCTGTTAGGAAGGAATTAAGAGTATTCTGACCTGAGAAAATGCAGTAATCTTCCCAGCCATACATTTGGTAGACCCTGCATGGTTGAATGTTTAGCAAACCACATCAGACTGGTGACACAGGTACCCATAAATACTGAGCAGCACCTCTTTTTATCCATCTTTTGTATTCCCTGCCTATCACTGTTGCTACATTTAGGGATTATCAGGCTGCATCAGTTGACTCTGTCAACTTAAGCAACAAGAAGATAGGCTAAATTTTATTTATTTGTTTATTTATGTGATAGCAAGTTGTGATTTTCAGTGAGAACTTTTTAAAGTAGGGAAACAAGGTACATGAGTGTCATTCTATTACTAGGCCAGATGTCATAAGAGGTTTGTGCTTGTTTGGCAGATGAGCTGACAGACATCTCAGCTCAGAGTGTCTTTCTCAGTGTTCCATGAAAAAATAACAGAATTATATTATGTTTTGTGGTGGATTGAATTTCAGTGAATATAACAACAATCATTCTGATCCGTATTCCTTTGGATACTGAGGACAAACTGCTTTATGGTTTCACTGAGGCCATGAAAAAGGGCCAGTCAGGTTCCTACATGTCCTGCTCATGCTTGTGGAAGCAAAGTTCTGTCTCATGAAGAACAGAAATAATATGCTGGTTCTTCCTATGAAGTTTTTCTTTAGATCACAGTGACTTTATATCTGATTATCTGCCATTTTTTCAGCTGTCATGTGTTTCCAGCCCTTCATGAATTATGGTCCTGGAAACACTCTCCCTTCTCAGAGTTCATATAGTACAGTATACATTTAAGGCAAATTCTTTCGCATTGCTGACTTTAAGTGACATAGCAACAACATTTTGCTCGGTTCTTCCCATATAGCTTGTTCTGGCAGGGATGGAGACATAGAAGCTGATGAATGCTTCTGTTAAACTATGGGACAAACTGGTGCTTCAGAAATCTGTATGCTAATCCTGACTTTGCCTCTGTTTTCTCCTGTGACCTTGGGTAAATTGTTTGTTCATCCTGTGTGTAGGAGACAGGAGGGTAACATCTCATTTTCAAGGGTGGTATGAGAATAAGCCTGTAACTTCTTGAGAGGTTATAGAGTCAGGAAACATCATCAAGCAAATGTATGTCATTTTATCACCTCACCTGTACACTGCTGGAAAGACAGAAGCTTAAAGCTAAAAGATTTTTCTTCTGTCTTGTAATGTTCTGACAGACCCACACTGTTTGCCCAGCTTCTTGTCCTGGGTACCTGAGTGGGATGTTGCCCTTTGGGTGGTTGGGTTTAGTTTTAGTTTTGCTGAGATGTTTAATTCTCAGGACACAGATGGGAAAATGTGCAACATTCATTTCATCTTAACATGCCGTGCTTTCTGTGTGTGTTTGGCCTCTTCAGTTTTTTCCCATCTGTCAATTTTCTCTCAGAATAGGAGCAGTAGGGAATAGTAGAAGATTTCTGGTTTTTAAGGTATTTCCCTTCCTTCCCTCCCCTTGCTTTCTTTGCCTGGGAAGATAGTGGCCTGCAGCAGATTCCCTGCAGGATCTGTGTTATTGCATACACATGCTTGTGACACTTTAATAGTAGCTGTCAGATAACATTAATGTATTGCTGCTACAAATACATCAAGCAGGGCTACGAGCGGAGTGAGTGAATGAGAAAGGACAGGCTCGTCCATCGCTATCAGACAAGGCCACACTAAGTATCGTCTGCTCACTTCACTGGTGAAATTGTTGGCTGTATAAAGATGTGCTTTGTGGAGATACCCAGTCCATGGCAGAAGGTCCTTCCTGTGAACACCCAAAGGGCTTAGTTATTCAGAATGAGGAGAAGAGGAAGTTTTCTGATATATCATTGAAGACCCTCTCTTCTTAAGTCTGGGGGACTGAACTTTTTTTGGTGACGTATGTCTTTCTCTTGAGAAAGACATACAGCAGTGGTTTTGGGGTACTGAAAATGTTGTTGCTGCAGCAGGGTCCTAAACATCATGGATTCTATCAGGTCATTCTGCATGATTGCTGTGTTAAATCCTGTGGCAGCAGAGCATGTTGGTAAAAGACTGGGCAGATGACGTTGAATGGGTGCTGACTGCCTGGTTCAGGTGAGCGGTCATGTAGACCCTGAAGCCTGAAACACCCAGATGGCATCCTGCCCCTCCTTCGAGGAAAGCTGTAGCAAGGGAGCTAGCCACAAGGAGAAACAACTGAGTGAGGGAAAAACACACTAAAATTCCTCCCACAAAATTATAGCCCTTGTTTGTCAGTGTGCTACCACTTAAGGATCTGTTCTGTGCCTCTACACTTTGGAGAAATTCATTAACTTGGCGCTGCTAATAAAAAGCTCTTTATCTGATAGTGCAGATGTTTCCAAACTGAGGAGTGCAAATGGCGCCTGGAATACTGTCCTCCTACTGCTTGTGGAGATCCTGGAATTATCTGTTGTGTTTGAACACTGGATTAGAAAATTGGCCAGCAGGAACTTGCCTACAACTTAGATTACGTTATACTCCATGCACTGCCTCTGCAGGCTCTGCAGATACACTGGTAGTAGAAGTTTGGCATTTAGGAGTTGACATAATGTGGCTGGAAAAATACTGTGTTAGTTCTCCCTCCTTACTGCTTGTTGACATAGTTATATTAGGTTGTGATAGACTGCAAGGAAATACAGATCATAAACTTAATGTATACCAGACCTTTGCCTAGTTCCTGAAAAGCATTAAATTGTCACTTTGAGTGACTCTGTGATTCAGATGAGTTCTTTGAAAGACTGAAAGCTCAGGAAGTTTCAAGGAATGTAAAGAAAGACAAAACTTCTTGCAGGAGCAGTTGCTTTTATTGGGTGAAGGTAGAAAAATTATTTCTTGTGGATCCAGCTGTTGAAAGTAGCATCACTACTTTTTAATTTATACATGATTGTCGTGTTCTTAAAATTGTCTAAGTGACAAGTCTTTTGTATTTCCTTAAACTGGTGAAGGGTTTATTATGCTGAATTTGACAGGTTAATGATCAAGTAGGAAATCGTGTAACACTTGGTAGTGCAGTTCCTGATGTTACAAAATTAACTCTGTCCTTTCTACAGCTACAATTGGAAACTAAATCTAGAGGTTGAGGGTAGGGGAATGATTCTAGTAGGTAAGTACCAAGGAGACTGCTGATACCAGTGCTCCCTCCTCCCTGACTTGCATGTTGTATTTAGGATAGCAAAAGAAACATTAACAGTCGTGCTGAAGAGTCTGTTCTGAAGTCACAGGGTTTTAGAGGAGTATTGTGTGGATATTCTAGTGATAGGTTGGTTAAATGCAGGATTTCTTGAAGCATCTTCCTCTGAAGTATTGGGATTGGAGTTTTGCCTGTCTGGCAGAGGTAGCAATATATAGTGGTTTGTGTGCTGGTTTGAAAGACTCAGCCTGTTTGAAGTGGACTGCCACCCTTGATTTGTTCAGTCCTTTGCTTCCTTGCTGGAACCATGATGAAAGCTTTTGAATGGAAATGTCTGTGATATGGGCAGGGTCTGACACTGTGATGGGGGAGGCAATGCTGCTGCTAAAAATAAGAATAATATCAAAAAGCAGTAAATCAATAGGAATAAAGACCTCTGCTTTGTCAAGCCCAGGCCCTTGTCTAGAGTTGTAGTTGTGATTTTGGGGGCAAAAGGCCTCACAGCCTGTTTTCAAACCTCATGCTCTGTGTATGTGTTTTAATAACTTATATTTTTCCTGTTTGAACAGAGCAAAGCCTGGAGAACAAGCTGTTCTTCTGGAATCCTCTAGTTCATTTATTCCTGGTAGATTCCAGTGGGAAATAGAATCAACAGCTTCTCCACTTCTGAACAGTGACCGTCACAGTGTTTGCTAATACCTCTCAGTGACTGTCTCCATCAAATTTGGGATATAACTGCTCGGGCAGAACATTCAGGGGGTAAAAAAAAAAAACCCAACCCTAAGATTTTCCTGAGATATAAAAGAGTACATGAATTACATTTGATTTTGGGTGTCCAAAGAGCATGCTTTACTTTAGGAGCAGCTAATTTATTTGAACTGCTTTTAGAAATTGAACTTTTTATACAGGTACAGAGTTTCAGCTCTTAAAACTACCTCATGAAAGCATCTTAATGATCTGGTGACAGCTATGCACTTGAAAATCTTTGACTGTGTGGGCACAAATGCCAAAAATTGATTTCCCTCTGGGACCAGGAGTAAAGAAACACCTTTTTATCTCCTGGTTGAATTTGCATTTGACTTTCCTATCACTTTATACTGTTTAAATGGATTAGGGACTGAGTTCTGCAGCGCAGGGTCTGGAGAAGATTTTCAATGTGCATACCTCGAAAATGCACAAAGTGTATGATAATCAGGTGTTGCAGAGCAATTGAATCTCAGTCTTGGAGGTCTGGACTGTAACTCCATTTTCTGCATGCCTTGCCAAACAGAGATGGACTAGAACAGTCCTCAGGTGGGCAGAAAACTGTGTAGTTAGAGCCTACAAATCAGAGCAAGCTGTGGTGGAAGGGGAAAGAGATGAAAAAGAGTTATTTTCAGAAATATAATAGTTTCTTTAAAAGGTAAAAGACCCCATGATACTTGTAAAAATTAGAGGCGATAGCTTCAGTGATTAAATAAATCCTGTTCTGTGTGAATCAAGTACTGCTGTGGTGAAGCTGGAAATAGTTTAGAGGGACGAAAGGTATTTAATTGCCATGCTGGTGATGGATTACTGTGTAAGCTGTGTCCAGGAACACAGGAGTACAGAAATAGAAACCTTACATACTTAGAGGAACAGAGATGTAGACTACCTGTCTTTTTAATCATAAGATAGCATGAAGAAATGTGTGTTGTCTGATACAGCTGTTGCAGACAGAGTGGCTAAAAGGGGCTTGATTGAATGCCTGCTGGGTGAGATTTAACTGCACTTGGACTGAGGCTTTTCTGCAGAGCTGGGGAAAAATTGAGATGCCACGGCATACGGTTATTCACCTCCCCTGAGGGAATTGCACCTGCTGTTAACAAGACAATTTTCGATGTCAGGGATCTTTGACTGCCTCCAGACACTTCAGGAATCAGTGTACTTGAGCACATTTTCTATCTGCATTCAGACCAAGGGGCTGACCTTTTTCTCCCTGAAGTGGAAGCTGTTACTGCCAGGTGCATCTTTTGTTCCTTTGATGCTGGAGCTGATGCAAGACACTCCAGTTGAGAAGCGGGAGCAGAGCTGAGAAGTCATGCTTGCAAAGAGACTCTTCATGATCAACCAAGTTTCTTTACTATTCAGTGTCAACTATATTGACTTCCACTTCCAGTGGCTTTTATGCTATTGCACGGCATGTTGGCTTAGGACAATGTACTCTTTAGGTCTTTCCCCTTCCCCTCTCCCAAGAAATCACCTTGCTCATATTCTCTGGATTAAAGAAAGACATTAGAAGTAGCCCAACCTTATTTTCCTGTTTCTGGTTTTTTTCAGTCCCTAATTATCTTCCTTAATTCTCGTGGATAGATAACTTCTAGAATTTTAATTCCTGTTGGGTGCATAGCTGGATGAAATCATGATCAGATTCTAGCATCTGACCTGTCTGTAGTGGCAGGAAATGATAGGGAGGGTCAATATTCTTCATGGAGTCTGAGTCTTGGATATTCACTTGTATCAAACACATCTTGAAAGTCCAATAAAACTCAGTGCTGATTTTCCAAATCGTTACCCTTTGAAAGGAGCACAGCTTGCTCTTAACTAATTAAACAGCTATTTGTAAGATAGCTCTTCCTGATCTGTTCAATGCTGATAATCAGATATAGCAATATTACACTGTAAAAGTGGTATTTTAAGGGCTAATTGAATCTGTGAAGTTGGGCACTCATGCTAGGAAATGTGACACATTGCCTACTGAGCCTTCTTCAAAACTGATAAAAACTTGCCTGTGAGCTGATGAACATAGCTGATGATCATGAACATTAGGTGGCTGCTGTAGCCTCAATCCACTTCCCTTGTTTAAGGCAGTCCCAGGATGACTACAGTGTTTAATACTTACATTCTCTGTCAGCAAAGTGTAGCGACAGAGCATTTGGTCCTTTGGAAACCTGTCAGGTGAAGGTACTCTATGTGTAGTTTGTTATTGTGCAGAAGTTATTTTTGGGGGAAAAAAAAAAGTCAGGAAAAAATAGTGGTTTGATTTCAGATTCTGTTAGAAGAAAAATGTGTAATCACTCCAGGAAAAGTGCAGATGTTTGTGCTTCTCCATCCATGAATTACTAGTCCTCTGTTGTGATCTCTGCTTCTCCATCTCCATTTCACTCTTTGTCCAGTTTGATGTGTATTCTGCCTCTTCTGAGGTCACACCACACCACACCACACCACACTCTCCCGTGTCTCTGCTCATTTTCCAAAATGACATAGACATTGTGAACTTTTCAGTTAATCACAAACACAACAAGCAAACTGATAACCACATGAGAAACTTCTGCCCCAGTTCCAAAAGTATGAGGGAAGCTTAGGTGTGGTCTTTGGGATGCCTCTCTGAGGCATCAGTTGATGCCTCTCTGGTTTTATCAGTTGATTCCTGCTACAAATTTCTGAAACAGTTTCTTAAAAAGAAATAGGGTATTGGGGGCATTTCTTATTCATAATCAAGAAAGGAACTTCTGAATCGGGGTGTTTTGTGGTTTGTCTTTGAAGAGTTGTGTGTTTTCTGGAACTTCTGATAGAATGGTTTTGAGAAACTTTTCTATTCATTGTATTAGAAAGGTATTTAAAATTTTCAAAAGAGCATTTGGTTAGTTTGAAAGACTTTCTTGGAGACCTCAATGGATGAAGGAAGTCAATAGCAGAAAAGACCCATTTAAGTCTTTTGTTCTAGTTTGTTCTGTTTCTATATTCCCTTGGCTTTGCATTGCATATCTGGAATTATGACTTCCACCATCCTTTCAGTTTTTTCCTCTGTTTACTGTTGCTTTACCAGCTCTGCACCAGGATGTTTATTAGCACGTTTGGACCTTCTACACACCAGATGATGTATTTAACTGTCAAGGACCACCTGCTTTGCCTTTGAAGGGGTGTCTCATACTTGCTTATGACTGATTATCATAAAGTGCTAAGAAGTGTTTGATGAGATAAGATCTTAGAGACATAATTAATCATTTTCTCCAGTTCTATCTGTCTAAGTTGATAAGAGTTAAACCAATAAGAATAGGGAACTGGTTCCAGTATCTTTATCCTATCAAAAACACCTTAGAAGTTCCCTCTTGGATTTAGACCCACAAATGCTATCACGTGATGGTATCATGGCAAACAGTAGTCTGTGATTTCAAACCACCACCATGGAACTGATCACATACTGGAGGATTTTACACCAGTTTGTGCCAATTTTTATTATTATTATCTCTTGATAAATTCTTCATTTGTTTTTATGTGGCTCTCATTTCCCAGACATAAAAGCAATAACTGTACCTGGTTTTCAGTAGATAGCAAAACCTCTCTCAGCTATGTTTTTCAGCTTTAAGCAATTATTTATCCAGTTATCTTCCATGTTTGAAATATTTTTCATAAACTCATTCGGTTTTGAAGTATACTAATAAATCTCCACATAATAAAAGTGCTGATTTGTGAAAGGCTTACTATGCAAGGCCAATTGCACTGGTATTGTGTTCTTGGAAATGAAAAATCTAATGCCATAAGTAAAAATTTAAGCAGTGATGCAACAGAGGATGATGGCAGGGAAAGTAGATTGCAATCTAATTTGTTTGTGATCAATATTGTCCACTCCAGGAAAAGTAAGTGTCTCTTTGGGATATATTAAGAGAAATAAAGTATCTAATATAACAGAAGCAAGTGCTGCTATTCAATACCCTTTAAACTTCAACAGAATTCTTGTGTCAATTTTTGGAGATGACATTTTTTTAAGAGGCAAGTGAGGAAAAACTACATAGTCTGTGATGTCTCGGGTCTTTTGCTGTCTTGTTGTCATATTACAAGAAATTCTCAAAATAAGTACTCCCTATTTTTTCAGTCTGTCTTTCTCAGATTAGGTTACTTTAAATATTCGTAATTCACTGTTTTTCAAAGTCCAATTCTGTGGTGTACAGTATCCTCTTGGGGAAGTTAGTATGATATTAGGTCTATTTTAAGTTCACCTCAGAAAACCTATTCAGCTGCATAATCTCTGGTAACGATCTTTGGGAGAATAAAAGTACATACTCAATTACAGGCTCAAAATTTTCCACTAGCTACAGAAATTTGGATTTATTTTCTTTATATCCTGCCCAATTCTCAGCAGACCCAGCTTATATCAACTGTCAGAATACAAAGACTCTTCCAAACTCTGCATCTCCAGTGAAGTGCAGCTTATTTGTTTCTATTAAAGATTTGAGTTTTTACATTATCATAATACCAATATTTTTCAGTATATTCATCTTATGCATTTGAGAGCAAGAAAAAGCAGGTTTCAGATCGTAGCAAAAATAACCTTCAGTTATAGCATATCTTGATTCAGGAGTCCAGCTTTCATAATGATTACAGAAATTAATGATACAGTCTTCTGGGCTGGGACTTGGATAACGTTTTCAATATGTATGCCTTGAAAGTAATCCTTGAAGTGTTTTCCTTTGGATGTTGCAAAGCAATTAAAACTGTGCCCTGTAATGTATGTTGTGAAAAGTATCAGCAGAGTAACCCAGTTGTTGGAGCTATCAGGAAAGAATGAGGTTCATCTTGGCTAAGTTTAAAACATTCATTCGTTTTGGTCCTGGAATCGTGAGGCCGTGCGTCTGCGGTGTGTCTGTGAGAAAGACAGGACTGGGGAACCGAGGAGAAAGTCAGGGTTGGATAATAATGAGATCTGCCCTATAAGGAAGGCAGAATGAAAGACATGTGAAGAGTGAAGCAGTGCAGCTCCAAAGGCAGAGGGAAGAGGGCGTGTGTATAATGAAAGAACAGCAGGCTAAATTGTGTTGGGTGATTTGTGTTATAAACAGAGCTCGTCGTAACCGTTGTCCTTAGGTTGTCTTACACTTGTCTTTATAAACAATTCTGAAGAGTCTTCTAGAGCTTCTCTATAAAATCTTTATTGTTTTACTGTAGACCTTGGCAATTCAGTATGGCGAAGCTGAAGGCCAAGGAATGTGCCTTCAAGCTGTCCGTTGTGCTCAGTTCACGTTTGGTTGGGAATTTGCCTACTGATAGTTTTTACTCAGTTGGATTCAGATCTATTTAGAGATCAGTATGCTCAACTGCTCAAGCAGCCAGAGCATAAGATGCAGTAACAAATCTCAGACCTATGTGCAACCTCTCTCGTTCAAAAGTTAGCTTAGTGTTCTGCAAAACCACTTTTTAAAGGAGAACATGCAGTTGTAATCCACTCAGATCCCTTACGGATTGACTTGTGCAGCAGTGGTGGCTGTGCATAATCTTTGCTAGCTGCTATGAATGCTGCTCCTACACCTCCTCTGGTATAAGCTGTCTCTTCAGTTCAAGAGTTCAAACTTCACTGGTGGTGCTTGGTAAGTTTTGTTTATTAAAAATATATGTTGAGATAGGGATGTTAATAGGGAGGAGCATAGCTTGTGGGAAAGCTGACCCAGCTTGATTTGAAATCTGGCAACAGAAGAAGAAAGGAGGTTGCCTTTAAATCAAAACCAAAAAATACATCTGCATTCAATTTTTTTCTATGATTTTACATTTCTTCCCACACAAGCAAACAAAACCAACCTAACTCACCTCCTCCCAAAAACACACATTCTAAATGCTTGGGAAATAATGATTTTTATATCTTACAGACCATATTTAGGGCACTCATTTCTGCCTGCTGAGCAGTTGGAGAACATTCTCTTTTTTTCCCAGATAAATAAGACTTTCATGTAACTAGATAAATATTTTTGTTTTCCCAGTGACCTGGAGGTGACGCCTGTGCTCAAATATCTATGGAAGATAAGGGGTGATGCACTGTTTGTATCTGAGTCCAGGGCTCCCAGAAATATTCCCAGAAACATTAAGGACTGGGGTGTGCTGTGATGGGGGAAGTGGAGGCATGTTGATTTTTATGATTTTGCTTATTTTGTACAGATATTTTTTTTCTCGTAGCTATTGAAAGCAACCACAGGTCTTGGGAATGTACTTCTTTGTGAAGTGTGTTTGCTGTCAGCATAATTTTTTTTTGGGAAAGGCAGAGCCAACCCTTGCCAGGATGATGGAGAGGGCATGTTGTGGCAGTCTTGGGGGTGACTGAAAAACTGGGATCCTGCAGGATGGTCTGCAGAGATTCTGTAGGCAAACACTGACTGCCAGGCACAAACTGATTCAAAGACTCCTCCCTCCACACTCCCTCGACCCACCCCCCACCCAAAAAAGAAAAAATCCAGAAAAGCAAAGTAAACAAAATCCTGCTTTGTCATTAGTCAAATTAGCATATGTATTTGCTTGTTGAGTTAGTTAGCATATATTAAATGGAGTTTTATGTGTATTTCAGTGTAGTGGACTAATTTTTAGATGGCTTGATAGAAAACAAGCATTTTTCTTCCTTCTCTTGCATCCTTTCCACCAGATAGGAAAGGAAATAGGATAAAAAAAAGATTAATCAAGCATCTTTCTTGACTTTTCTCGTCATTGATCATGGCTTCCTTTAGCTTCAGAGGTATTGTAGAGCATCCTGAAAGCATAGCCAGACTTCTTAAACCAAATTCTATTTAAATGCAATGTTTTCTATTAACACATTTTAAAGTGACACCTATTGTATCTTCTTATATAAACAGCTCCTTCAGCCTTGAGCTGTGGACTGGTGAGAAGACAACCCAACCTCAGATGTGCTTGCAATCACTTGGAGAACAACTTTTTTTGCTGGAATATCAGAACTTTGCTTAATTTTCATAGTTGAAGTGACTAAATTGCCTGAGCTATCATGCAGCTGGGAAAATTTCATAGTCATCAAAATTACCTTGACATACCTTTTGTGTGAAGCTATTTACTCAACGACAGCTGTAAGCCA
Source organism: Heliornis fulica (assembly GCA_013399135.1). Lineage (NCBI taxonomy): Eukaryota > Metazoa > Chordata > Aves > Gruiformes > Heliornithidae > Heliornis > Heliornis fulica. Next base: position 4,055,457 of record VXBZ01004964.1, on the reverse strand, counting down.
TACACAGAAAGGCAAGGAGCTTTCATCCACCTTCATGACCTCAAAGACTTGTACCCAGTGTTTGAAGTCCTGACTGAAGAGCTTTTCATAGAATCATAGAATGATTAGGGTTAGAAGTGACTCCCAGAGGTCATCTAGTCCAACCCCCCTGCAAGAAGCAGGGACACCCCCAACTAGATCAGGTTGCTCAGGGCCTCATCCAACCTGGCCTTGAACTTCTCCAGGGATGGGGCATCCACCACCTCCCTGGGCAACCTGTTCCAGTGCTCCACCACTCTCACAGTAAAGAACTTTTTTCTAATATCCAATCTAAATCTCCCTCCCTCTATTTTAAAGCCATTACCCCTTGTCCTGTCACAACAGGCCCTACTAAACAGCCTCTCCCCGTCTTTCTTGTAGGCCCCCTTGAGGTACTGGAAGACAGCTATAAGGTCTCCCCAGAGCCTCCTCTTCTCCAGGCTGAACAGCCCCAACTCTCTCAGCCAGTCCTCATAGGAAAAGTGCTCCAGCCTCTTTATCATCTTTGTGGCCCTCCTCTGGACCCTCTCCAACTGGTCCATGTCCTTCTTATGTTGGGGGTTCCAGAACTGGACACAGTACTCCAGGTGAGGTCTCACGAGGGCAGAGTAGAGGGGGAGAATCACCTCCCTCGACCTGCTGGCCACGCTCCTCTTGAGGTAGCCCAGGAAGCGGTTGGCTTCTGGGCCACAAGAGCACATTGTTGGCTCATGTTGAGTCTCTCATCCACCAGCACTCCCAAGTCCTTCTCCTCAGGGCTGCTCTGGAGCCACTCTCTGCCCAGTCTGGAGTTGTGCCTGGGATTGCCCCAACCAAGATGCAGGACCTTGCCCTTGGCCTGGTTGAACCTCATGAGGTTGGCATGGGGTATTTCAGTAGGGTTGTATTTAGTTGTTGTTGTCTTTGACACGTGGATATGCCTATAGATTGGAAATAAACACACTTCCATGAATTCACTCACAGTACATTCATTTTCACTAGGGTCAAGTTAAGTGAGCCATCCTGTTAAACATGCCCCAACTAAGCCACTGTGCAGTATTGCTCATGAGAGCTGTGGCTATCCCAGCCCTCCATTTTTAGTCCATTGTTCCTTCTGGAGGCTGCCACATCACATTTGAAAATGGCCAACCTTGCAGCTTCTGCTCATCTGTCTGAGCAGCTACGTGCATGATACAGAGAGGCATCTGACCAGTGGGCCATCTCCTAAGAAGCCATTGGAGTTGAAGGAGACAACCTGGTTGCAAGGTCTTAAGAGGTGATCATTTAAATAGCAAAGCACGGGTTAAATTGTTAACAGGAGAAGGGAACGTGGAAATGTCGTTGTTTCTGTGTAAGAAGCCGTCCCTTAACTGTTTTGGAGTCTCACTCTGACATCTGAAGGCCACTGGATGTTTCCCCTTGAGTGACACCTTCCCACACGGCTGTCTCTCCGGCTTAGCCATGGGCTGTCAGCTTGCTTCATCCAGTTCACTATCAAGGATCTTCACCTGAAAACAGTGCTGACGCATAGCTCTTAAAGTATGTTAAGTGTGAAGATACACATAAACTTTGTTTCCACAGAGATTCAGTGAAGAAGGACAATAGGACCCGGGAATCTCCTTCCCAACTATTTTATTGCTAGCAAAGGGCAGCACTTCCTCCCAAACCAGGCTGTGTCACCATGCAGAGGATGCTGTGCTGGGACCGTGATAAAGTTCCAGGAAAATTTAGGCACAGAAATACTTCTCTTATTTGGTGTTATGCCAAGATTTGGATATGGCAGTTTTCTCCTCTTCTTAACCTTGTCTCCCAGTAACCAAAGAAAAAATGATCTCATTGAAATCCCAGCAGAACACAAATAAATTAATAAAACAGTGATAAGTAAGTCGAATTTATTAGTTTGATGCAGGAATGTTTCCTCTTGAGATGCTTACTAAAAATATATCAGTAAGGTAATTTTTTTTTTCTTTACTAAAATCAGGATTTAAAGTTTTCAATTATAAACCAATCCAAATCATAAATACTTTATTCTGTATGACAAGAAGAATATCAGTGGGAAAGAATGTACAGGAGATTTGCAATTAAAGCAATCACTAAATGAATTAAAACTTTGCATAGGATAAGATGTGAGGCATTAAGAAAGCAGCATCCAACATGCTGATGTCCCCTGCAACACCTGGAAGAACTGAAAAACAGAAAAAATCTTTTTTTTTTTTCCTCTGAATGTGGGGTGCAGTATATTGTCTCTCTACTGCAACTGTGTATTAATTATGTAAATGAGATAATATTTTTAATTCTAAAAGAAGAATGACCTTATATGGGGTAAAATACTTTTTTGGCTGTTCTCATCTGTAATAGATAACATATACTGGGACTGGAAAGGTGAGAACCAAAATAACCCTGCCTCGATCTCAGCAAATACCTTTATCCTGAATACAGACTCTAGTTGAAAGATTAGACAGCTTTTGCTCCTTGTAGGCTTCCCAAATAGAGGGAATATGCAAAAACGTTTCAGAAGTATTTTGGCAAAGAAATCTTTTGTTCTCAATATCAGCTGAAGAGATTTACTATGTATCTACAGAATCACTATAATAAATTCTGGGAAGGCACCATACAGCAACTTCAGAAAATGTGTTCTTAAACTCTGATGTATTGCTGTAATCTTTTGTTGTTGCAGTTATTTCAAATACTCAGTAAAAGTACTTGTCACATTTAAAATATAAAACTACTCCTGATTTCCTCACCAGGACTTACCCTATACTTTTCTGGTCAAACACTGCGAGGACACCGTATGACTTTAACTGTTGGTTATCTTTCTAGCATAATCCACGAGTTTTTCTATCTTAGTACTCTGCTAGTTGCAGTTCTGGGAAATTAAAGATGTTGTATATACAGCACAAATACATGAGTAATTTGATCTTGAAGCCAGCTGATGTTGTCTTTCACTTTAATTTTCATTATGCCTTTGGCTCAGTAGCTGCTTGATTTTTTTCTATAAGATAGTAGTATATAAAGAGGCAATAGAGGGTTAATTGGTCTTCAGGGAAAGTGTTTAAAAAACAGAACCAGCTATACATTATAATAAGAATGTTTTTTCATGATGTTTGTGCTTCTTCTCATTAGAATTGATTTGTATTTCCCATTCAGGATTGCATGCATAGGGGCTATAGAAATATCTTGGACAGAGCTTTATTAGCCTATCATAGTTTTGTTCTTATTGTTAAAGGTTTTATAATATTTTTTCACAAAAAAACAAAAACAAAAACAACAAAAACCAAAACCAAACAAACCAGCTCTCAGAAGTAAAGCTAAGTTCAGTGTCTTCTCTTGGAACTAACAATTGGACCAATTTTTCAGTCCAGTGTACAAGCACCATGAAATCTAGTCTAGAAACACAGCTGCTACCTGCTTTTAACCTAGCTGTTGCAATGACAATTGCTTTCATAAAAATGTTGGTACTGAATAAGTATCATGAGAGGCAGAAAGCAGAGACAGAGCAGTGTCATGCTCTGGAAAGAAGGGATATCTAATTTGTTGTTTGCTCTGTGTAGTTTTGCATGACTTTAATCTCCAGATCTGAGCTTTCTTTCTTGTGACAGTTTTACTGCCCCACAGTAAAAGCTTAAAATGTAGTTGTTTTCAAAATGGGACTTTATAAAAATATCAAATCAGTATTTTGTTTTGAATGAAAAATAAATAGAAAAACAAAATACCGCCCAATGCTGTGATCTCAGAACAGAAATAACCCTGAGCCTCTGTAAGAAAAGTCAAGCAAAGTAGAGTAACCTGGCAGAAACCAGAATCTGTGTTTTTACCAGTAAGTGGTGGCATTCCGAGGAGCGTGGCCCACCTTCCTGCGTCAGTAGCCAGCCTTGTTGGCTCTGCTTCCCAGAGGTGGGGAACTAACAAAATGTATGCTGTCTCTTAATTACATCTCGAATAGCATCTGGTGTTTGAAGAGCAAGAGAATAGACACACAGCAGGGAGAAGCATGGCAATATTGATGCAAGCTGATAATTGTTTCTGCTTGGGGTGTTGTGGGGCTCTCCCTTGGTCATGGAGCCATCCCAGCTCTTCCTCAGCCCACCCAAAATGCCCGAACATCAATTTTGTAATAGTGTCAGGCCAGATTTAGCTCTCAATTTTGATTTCATAATATCAGATTTTCATAACTCCTAGAACACGTGGAACTAAACTGCTTCTATCCCTCTTGTGTTTTGGTTTTTTTTTTTCTTCAATCACCAGGGGAAAATATACAGAAATCATTTTCCTGCGAGAGATTCAACAAAAGCATTGCAGTGCTCTGTTTGCGTGATGAAATCAAAGTGACTGGGAACTGTCTGGTCTGGTTTGTTGTCTGAGATTGAGTGATCTATTATTTCAGTGGAACTGGGAAGTCAGGAGGTTTTTGAAACCCCCTCCCAGTACATAGCTCTTCCTTTGGTATTGAATTGCCTTCAAAGAACTCTGCCGTGGTAACACCTGGATAATAGCTTTTCTCTGCCACAAGCAGATGTTCTAAGAGTAAATGTATTAGGTTTTGAGATACTCAAATATAGCAATACACCAGGCAGGTTTAATAGCTTACCAAGGAGTTTCATGTAAGTGAAATAATCTTTTATGAACTGCTATTTTCCGATATCAGAAAGGTAAGAATCTTCTTAGTTCAAATCTCTATCTAGGCAGGGGAAGGAAATCAACTATAAAATAGACAACTGTATTTTCCCATTGCCTTGAACAGCTCTTCAAGCGCAGATTGTCTGAAATAGTTGCCATAATATGTTTTTACTTTTCAGGCAATGGAGCTTAGGGAATCATTTTTTTAATATCTACATCATCTCTTCCCTCCTGAGACTGAAGCTGGTTACCATAGCAAAATGGCAAGGAAGCTGATAAGCAAGTAGTACCATTTGGCAAACAGGATACAAATCCATTTTATTAAGGCAAAGAACTGTGGAAAAAATTAATGACGTTCAAAATATTGTTTTCTTTTGTTTTCTTTCATATATATTTTAAAATACCTGTGAAGAAAATTGTTGTGAGCAGATACTGACCAAAATGTTAATTGCTCTTTTAACAAGTCTTGCTTCAAATAGTAGAAGCTTCAGTTTTGCATCTCTGGGGATCTTTGATACTTTCAGCGTTACGCTGTAATTTCTCCCCTTATGTTTCAGGGTGTTGCAAAGATGCCATACTGTGAATTAAATGAGCTTCTGCTTAACAGAATAAACACGGATGTCTGTCCCCTGGTACTTAAAAATTACATTGCGATATAGTTTTGTTCCTCCTTGATGAAGCATGGTCATCTGAGTCTGTCCTGTAAATCAGTCTGTGAAGTCCCTTGGGCTTCTGTAAAAAGGCGTCAGTGAGTGCTGAAAAGTTAAATTGCTTTTGTTCCACAAACGTTATCAATAACGTCGAGTCTGACGACGTTTTCTGTATTCCCCTTGGACAGTGTTGGTCTCAATGCACAGTATGAATCGCATGCCTTGAGCTGGACAGCTTGGCTATTTATGGCATCATCACAACAAAAGTATCTTCATCAGTGGGACACACTGTGGGGGGCAGGACTTGTCATTGACACTGATATATACCCATAAAAGAGATGGGTTTTAGGACTGAGGTGTTCCTCTCTTCAACTCAGTTAACTCCTGATATGTTGCCTGCCATGTAAACCACAGTTGGCTCCTGTTCTTGGTGCAAGAGTTGAGTCGCTGTTTTGAGAAGCTTGTTCTGGGTTTGCAGTATTGACTGTAGGTGAAATGAAGTCTCAGATTCTTGGAATTAAACAAGAAAACTGTCCATTTCCTTAAAATCTTCTGTGTTCTCAGTTTTATACATTTGAGCTTGTGCTTAAGCTGTTTTACATGCCCTGAAAACTTTTCCACTTACTGTGCAACTGAATAGCTCCAGTAGAGAGGATCTGGGAGTCTTGCTGTAATCCAGACATGATAAAGATCCTGTTTAGTGTTAACCCCTTTGAGCCCATAGTAACTGTATTGTACTTGAGGAAGTGCTCACAGGCTCTGAGTCACAGTCAGGGCAGCTGTGGAGCAGGAATTACAGTAACTCCTAGAAAAAAAAACCTATTTCTGTTCTCTTTTTAAACTGTTTCTTCGTTGTAATGAGCACTAACAGTTTTTTATGCATTGGGAGGATTTTTCATTCTTCAAAATTATTATTATTATTATTATAATTTTAAAAATACCATCAGATACCCATTGGATGCGTCACTGGGTAGGGTAGCTGGGCAGGATGAAAGTTGGCTAGTGTCTGATTGGTTTGGGGGAAAAGTAGAGGACCTTGGATCTGGCAGCATCCAGACAGCCTTAAAAAGAGCTGAATGAGTATATAATTGGGAAAGGAATGTGTGAATTTAGGATCAGGCTTTATTTTGTGTTCGTGTGTATGACCTGCACCTTTAATCTCCCTATCTCTGTTGAATGAGTGGACCCTTTGGATGGAGGGAGTAATCTGTAGGGGATGAACATAGTTTTCTTCTTTGGAAACCAGTTATCTGCAGATACATACAGCTGGTATTGCTGTTAATCACCTGTGGGTACCTGTAACCTGCAGGTTATTGAATTGTAGTGTGATACTTAAGTGTGGGAACTGACTGGAGGGAGGTAGCCCAAAATGCAGCACTTTGATGCAGGAGCTTGGGAACTTGGAGGGTTGCCATCTTCTGGCAGATGTACACAGAGAGGAGAAGTCCCTCAGCTGACTGTAGTTTAAGGTGTTGTTTATTTTTAGCTGAAAAATTATTTTTCCCTTCCTAAATTCTGCAACAAGGCAGAGGTATAATAAAATAATTGTTAGTGTCCCTAGCAGGTGGATGTAGACAAAGAGTTAGAGTAACTCCAGTGGAGTTTCTCGGATTGGTTCTTACTCTTGGGAATATGGGTCCACGTCAGACATGGGGATGGCTCCCTTCTCCTGCACAGTGACCAAGTTGTTTGGTGAGTCCTGACTTCCAACTGTGAGTTCAGGGCTTGAGGGGTGTCCTGCACTCCTCCTGCTCTTCAGAGCCTGGCACCGCATTTTCAGGGAGTGGGCTGGTCAGGAAACGACTTCTTTTATTCTGCAGTCATAGTGTAATAAAGGCAAAGAGTATATTTGGAGTCATTAGGGAATAGACCAAAGGATCCCTGTTTTTGTGAATCTTGCAGGTCTGACAGTCTTTCTCCCTAGAAGAGATGACAGGTGTTTCAAATAAATCTGCCCTCAAAGGGAATCCAGTACAGCTTGTGCAGCTCTCAAGAAGTTATGCTGCAGACTGACCTCTGTCCAGAGAAATGTTTACGCGATACCATCAGAAGGGGTTTTGAACATTTTGCATGAACCAAATGTCACCAGTGGGCATGGATTCTCTTTTCTTTCCTTTTTTTTTTATTAAAAAATAGTTAGGAAATAAGATTGCAACACTAGTTTTCAGGAAAAGTTGTGTGACTGCTCCCTTACAAAACATAACCAACATGGAAGAAGAGCTTCCTCCATGGGTTTTCCTCCACGCTTGTCCAGTCCAAATATGTTTCAGACTTAACAACTCTTTCTGTAGAGATGCTGAGAGAGATGCAAAAAAGTGGGGGTTTTATGTCGAAACAAAAAAATGAGTTGCAACTAGATTAAAAAAAAAAAAATCAGTTGCTCTTAAACCTTGTGAATACCAACATTTCCCTTCTGTATTTTAAGCACTATTTCAAAATAATGGTTTAACGTATCTTTGGTCTGTTTTCAAACCAGATATGTAGGTATACAAGCATGAAAATATTTGTATTCCTCTGTCAGATCTGTCTGCATGAGTCTTAGCTGACACAGCAATGATGCATTTTTAGATAACTTTTTGTCATGGTAGTTCCAAGATACTAGGTTAAAAAAAAAAAAAAAAACAGGATTACAGATTTACAAGTGGAATTATATTTTTTACCAATGAAGTAATACACAGTGTCATGAACATATATTAGAGGCCATATATGGAAGCTTTATATTTTAAAGACTCGAGAGATAAAATACACTGGAATTAAGAGCTTGAAGTTTAAGTGTGGCTTGGATTAAGGAGTCATGGAAGGGGCTGGTTCTGGCTGGTGCTTTGTTACTGATGGCAGGTTTCCAAAGTGTAATGAAGTATTTCTTTTTTTTTTTTTTCCTTTTGTTGCAGCTGGTCTCCAATGTTCTCATCTTCTCCTGTACAAACATTGTAGGCGTGTGTACCCACTACCCAGCAGAGGTGTCCCAAAGACAGGCTTTCCAGGAGACCAGGGAATGCATTCAAGCCAGGCTGCATTCTCAAAGGGAAAATCAGCAGCAGGTAAGAAATAAAATATGAAATTGCTGAACCAGAATTAGCATGCAAATTACTCTTGTAGGCCTCTTGTTTCTTGACTAATCCAAACAAGAATTGGTTGATGTTAGAGGGCAGGATTTTTAAAGGTTTGAAAGAGACCTTGGGGAGTATTTCTTCCCCAATACCCTGATGGACTTCTCCACAGACATCAACAAATCCTGTAGTCTGTGCTCTGTATGCAGAAAGTCTGCCTAGTTTTTTTGCACCCATCATTCAAGTTACATGTTGAATGCAGATGCAATACCCAGGCTTCAAACTGACCCTCTTTGTAAGGTCAAACTGTGATGTGTTTGTCAGTAAAGCTACTGTCAGAAGGTATCTGAAAGGCAGATTTCAGAAGTGAAAAGTGAAACCTGACCCACAGAACATAGTGTCCCTTGATGCCTCCAAAGAGGGTCCTCTTCCTGCTTTCTCAAAAGTAGGTTCCTACCTACTTGCACATGTCTGTAGACCTTAAAGGCCTCAAGTGAATCGTATTTGCTCAAGAAATAAGATTCATCACCAACTTTGATGGGGTTTTTTGTTATAAAAAGACCTGTTGCTGCCAATATACAAACTAGTCATCAAGGGTACAGAAAGTATCTGTTCCCATAATTAATTCATGGGTTCTCTTGCAACGAGCTTTGTGTCCTTAGAATTAGATACAAAGGACCTTTTGGGGCAGCTTGGCTGTTCCCTTGCTAACACATGTCTCTGCTCCGCAGTACATCTCATGGTGGCCTGTCCAGTCCAATTTGAAGTGAATTATGAAATAGGGTTTCTACTTTTCCCTTGGGAGATATCTCAGAGCTTGGTTGTGGGTTTGGGGAAGAGGTCAGAGGACTGATTCAACTGAAGTGTCTTTTCATCTCTGTGGCAATACAGCTTAGTTTTCCCTCATGTCTCAGCCCATCTGCATCTATGAATTTGTCTTTTGGCAGCGTTTCTTGAGGTGCTTCTGGCTGACATACTTGCTGGTTAACCCTTACTGTGGAATAACATGAACCCATGCTTCATTTCATTAGTTTATGTAATAAAATGAGATTCACGCTCAAGGTTCCCTTTTCCTTTGCAATGACTGTAGTGTTGAGCAGATGAAATGAGCAGCCACTCCTCCTTCCACTCTTTGAAATGGAGGCAAGGATAGAGCCAAGAGAGTACCCCATTTTACTTATTGATTACAGCTGTCCTTCCTGCTGCGAGACTGCCTTAGCAGCATGGCCCAAGTGCTCGTGCTGTTCTGGCTTTAGAAGCTTCTATGTCAGAAGTAGTTCAAGAAAAAAGCCCTAGCTTTATGCCTTTTTCTTCTGCCCCTCTAGAAAATACTTTTCCACACAGAAGAAAGCCAGGACATCAGAAAAACATGGGTCAAAGCCAGTCATTAAGAAGTACCCTCCAGTACTTCCAGCAGAAACTGTGGGTCCCAGCAGCTAGGGACCCCTAATAAGATTATTTGCTCGCACTGACATTGATCTCCAGGTTCAGGTCAGATGCATCCCTATGCATCACTCTTAGAGATAGTTTTGAGGTGACAGAAGACACAAATAAGGGCAGCTCAGCCCTCATCTGAGAGCAGAGTCTCCAAACATGGATGGGTGAAAAGTCAACTAACTGTTATCATTGCTTGCCTGTTTCTGGAGATCTGATGGTGCTTCTGTGTGCTGTTCTCTGTTAAAGGCAGGCAGATTATCTCTGCCAAAGGAATGTGTATTTTCCTTTATCGGGCTTTTGCCAGCACCCAGAATTAGCAAGAAAGTAAATAAAAATCCAGATTGTCCAGTGCAGAAGGGATATTTCTTGTGATTTTGTTGTTTGAGATAACCTAGGGCAGAGCCATAACTGGAATCACTATTACTTGCTCAGAATTAAATACTCTTGTATGAAAATACAGGTGCTCTCCACAATCTGTAGTGAGCAAATACACTTTGAATAAGAGATGGGTTATCAGGACTTCACAGTTTTACTTTTAGCATTGCTTGTCTTTTGTCTCTGAAAAGCCATTCTCTCCTCTTTTTCATCTCTGTACCACTCTACTTGTGCAAAATAAGTGTTATTAAACCTGAAGGCAAACAGGTAAGCTACTAAATATTCATACTGCTTTGAGGTCATCATGAGAGTATGGCATAAATAGCCAAAATCCTACCTAGTGCAGTCATTGTAGGAATGTGTGTGCCCACACAGACACAGATCTGTGTGTACTTGTGTAGATCTGTATTGTACCCTTTCATCTGTGCCTATTCCAGAGACTAGCGCTCCTCGGGATGCATTTGTGTAATGTATAATTCAGTGGAACTACACTTGCATCTTATTTTGAAGTGAGAATTATATATGAATTTGCTCTTGCTTTTTTTTATCAGGTCAGACTGCTGCCTTGTTATACTTGTAAAAGAGCAGCCCCAGTCACCTCGCTCCTGCATAATAAGTGATTTTATAGTGAGGGCAGCAATACTTTCTAGTCATCATAGAAAAATGAAAATAGTACTCTAGTGGAGACTTTAATTTCTGTGCTCCATTTGAAATAAAATATAGGAATTTTGTTGTTTTGAAGGTCTTTTAACATGGCTCGTATTTTACAAAGGCACTTGTTACCCCTCCTGGTAGCTTCAGAGGTGATTCTCAGTGATTGTGAGGCTCCCAGCAAACAAAATAAAAGTAACACCCAACCTTGCAACATGTCTTGACATCCAATTTAATTGCTATGTGAAGGGATGTTGTGCTACATGCATTTTTCACTTCATACATTTTCCTCAGTTGGCAATAGTTTGGAGCAGTCTTAGTTCTTCTCTTGGAGATCACAAGTGTCTTGAAAATACTGGTGATTTAATCTGGCAAGTGCCTATGATATCAGGAGGAGTAGGGCTGGGGGTTCGCAAGCAAAGGTTACTCAGAAAAGTTGCAAAATCTCTTGGAGTAGTAGTAAGAGAAACTCACCTGAACATGTCTCTGTTTTGCAAGCAAGTAAAAAAAAAATAAATCCCTCGACATTCATACACCTACAGGGTATGTTCCAAACCTGTGGGTGCCCCTGAACTCTTCCCATTCAGCTCCAAGTTATTTAGAGGATGCGTGAAATCACACATAAAATAGTGGCTTTCACACATTTGGCGATGCCTTTTATAAAATGTAAATGACAAAAGCATATACACAAGTTACTCTGGAAAGCATACAAATGTGTTGTGCTTTTCTGCTCAAGGAGCACACTAATAGCTGACAGAAGCCTGAGGACATGTGTATGATTTAAGATTTTGTTCAAAAAAATCTGAATATGTGACTTACCATCTGCAGTATGCTAGGGAAGGTGAGAGTACCTTAAAAACCAAGTATCTTGTCAGGACTGCTGAAGTTTCGAGCAGAGAAGATAGAAATCTCTCCAACACATTTTTACTGTGTTATTACTACTTCTTAAGGGACCAGAGGCAAGAATCAGTGTCTTTAAGGTATACATTGAAGCGGGTGGAAAGGGAGACACTGGCATAGTATGGCAGACTATAGGATATCTCTGTGCACTCCGAGCACATTTCCAGTGAATTCATCTTCATCCGGTTTCCCTGAAGTTTCTCTCTCTCTCCTTAGAGGAAGATATTAATGGATAACTCCCAGTTAAAACTAGGAATTGGAAACCAGGAATATGTCTATAACAATAATATGGGCAAGAGGTTTGGTGACGTGAGTAATCAGCACAGGATTGCTGACCCTTCTGAGTCAGGAGTGCGTCTGAGCCCTACTGTTCCCTTGGTTGTTGGGAATTAATGAGCTGTTAGATAAGGTTAGAGACCTTCATTTATACCACACTTCGTTGTGGGGAAGGAAGGCCCTTCCCTTCTCTCACTGCAGGAGAAGAAAAATAAGAAAGATGAGGCAGCACAAGCTTTTGGGACTTTTCAGATATGCCAGAGCACTGCCCGCAGGTCGAACCACAGTGGAGCTGACCTCAGAGGAGATGCTTCCCACCTCCTTCAGCCATAGGAAAAAATTCATTTGAACTGAGCGGGGTGTGAGTGGGAATAAAATAAAGGTATGCACAGAATTTCTCAGGTGTGATTCCTGAAAGACAGAAATGCATCCCTGGGGCACATACTACCCGCAGGTTTAAATTCTGTTGTTTCTGCATGAAATTCCCACCAAATTTAGAATAATAACCAGCACCAGCTTTGTATGTGTTTTTAGGAGATTTACCAGAATGTTGTCCTGTCACGTATCTGAGTTTTTCCTAATATGCAGAGCTTTGTAAGGAGCAGCTCACAAAATAACATTCTGAAAGTCCCACAGAAACACCTATCAGTAAATAAAAGTGCCAAGTGTGGGTAGAGCGCTGTGAATTGTTGGTGAGAGAGGTGGCTATTAAAAATACTCTTGTAGGGGAGTGGGTGGGTTTGCAGGTCTTAACACAATTGGGTACTAATAGAGGGTTTAAGTGTAGCAGTGTTGTATAGTTGGGCTGACTTTTCATGCTAGTTATATCGGGGCATTCCTGTTGCCTTTTTAGCTGGTAAGAACAGGTTTGTGCCTGTTGTGGGAATGCACTTAGATGATTAGATAGGAAAGGAAGGAATTTTAAATGGTGCCAAGGGTGTTGGGCTATCAGTCCTGTGGTGTTATGTGAAAGGGGACTTCATGTAGGTGTGGGGAGGTATGAGAAAATCAGAGTCCTTCCAAGAGTCATCATTGGGCACTTTTTGAGTTGCACGGCTCCTTCATTTTCAAGATTTGGTGACCATGAGTTATAAGCCCAGTGCAGCTGGCATGGAAAATCTTAGTTTTTCTTCTAATAAAATAGAATTCTTCTTGTGTGGTTGACCCAAAATTGCATGTGACTGGTTAGGGGATGAGCCTCAGTGTTTGTGGAGACCATTTCACTTGGTTGTACCCATCTCTCACCAAACTGATGACTCATTTCTCCACAGTAAGGAGCAAAGTGTGTTTGTTAACTGGGCAGCAGGTGTTTTAATTGGTTCATCTGTCTGACTCCACAGGAGCGTCTCCTGCTCTCTGTACTTCCTCGACATGTTGCCATGGAGATGAAAGCTGATATTAATGCCAAACAGGAAGATATGATGTTCCATAAGATCTACATCCAGAAGCATGATAATGTCAGGTAAGAACAGCATCTCATTTCCCAGCGGTTGGGGTGGAGGGACCCTCTCAATACTCGGCAGTTAACACCCAGGGATGCAACACATAATCCAAAATCAGCATAAAGTCGCTAGAAGTGTCAGTTAACTTTTGAAAGTTTGTTTATAGGATGGGAGTAGGATTGCCACGTTCCTGAATTTTCTTCTTTTGAGAAGCAACTTCAACTGATCTCTTTCCTTAGATTATTTCTTTTCCCTGAGTGAGCCATGATGGTTATGAGAAGGTTGTATATTTGGGGTTTGTTATATTTGGACAGTTACAAGCACCTTTCTGATAAACCATGATGGGATGCAAGCTAAAGATTAGGTACACTTTCCATGGGGTGAACTGCAGAGCCCAGCTAAGGTGAAGATCACATGGAGTGGTCTCTGCCAGTCTGGAATCACAAGCAGGGGATGTGTTAGTGACTGGCACCTGCTCAGTCATCCACTGATGTGTTGCTCCTTGGTCTACCCAGAAGAGCAGAAGAAATTGATACCAAATATCTGACAAGCCATGCAAAATCCAAGCCAGTCTATATTGCTGGGGTAGTCCAGCCTCAAGAGCTTCTAATGATCACCAGGTTCTCGCTGTCCAGTTCCCAGGGAAGAGACACTAAAGTAGTACTTTACTTCCTTAATAACTTCATAGGCTGCAGTTAGAAAGTTAAATTTAACTTAATCTTGATGCATTTTACCTCTGCTGTTCTACCTGACGTCTCGGAGAATCACAGTCTGAGACAGGTCCTGAAACTATACAACAGTTCTGTCAGTCCATAAATACTTCTACTGAGCCACAGAGACTGGGGACAGAGAGCTTCCCTTCCCTTCTCCATCCCCACTTCCTACAAGAGGTTTTCCTGTAAGATGTTTACGTAGGCTTCTGTCTTAGGTAGATTTAAGTATGTCGGTGAGTTATATTTTCTGATTCTTGGTGCTTAACAAATGAAAGTGGATTTCTTACATCACTAATGCATCTCTAATACACTGCGCCCTGCACCATCTCCAAGAGATTATATGGTGAGATTCACATGAAATTCTGGAGCATTTGGAGACATTTCTTCAGCATTGGGGGCAGAAGGGAGGGGTAATGAGCAGAAAATTAGAAAGGAGGTTGCTTAGTTAATATAAAACTCACTGAAATCTCTACAAGCCTATGTGCTGGCTTCGATAGACTTCAGTTCAGCCCTTCATATTTCTGGTTGTGACTCAGTAAACAGATAAAGATCAACTAGCAATGTTGAAGACAAAAACATTGAATGTATAGACACATGAATGTGTAGACACAGAACCTAATCAAATCTACTGTGGCACATACTCTGCTGAGGCCACTCTGGACAGCCTCTTCCCCTCACCATCATTGCTAATGTAGATCAACCCTGAGCAACCTTGTCTAGATGCAGGCCTGTGGCAGGGGGTTTTGAACTCAGGGGTCCTTGGGGTCCCTTCCAACCCAGATTCTGTGATTCTGAGGTTACCAGATAGAATCATAGAATGGTAAGAGTTGGAAGGGACTCCCAGAGGTCATCTAGTCCAACCCCCCTGCAAGAAGCAAGAACAGGGACCCCCCCAACTAGATCAGGTTGCTCAGGGCCTCATCCAACCTGGCCTTGAACGTCTCCAGGGATGGGGCATCCACCACCTGTCTGGGCAACCTGTTCCAGTGCTCCACAGCTTTTACAGTATATAGAGATATAAAATATATACAGATATAAAAGACTGTAACAGTGTAGTGATGAAAATAAAGAATATACATTAGCAATGATGGTGAAGGGAAGAGGCTGTCCAGAGTGGCCTCAGCAGAGTATGTGCCACAGTAGATTTGATTAGGTTCTGTGTCTATACATTCATGTTTTCCTTAATGGCACTCAGCTTGTTCAAGAGGGTGTGTAAATTTCTTGTGACAGATGCCATTCGTGAATTTTCTTAATAGAGAAGTTACTTTTTCCCAGTGCTCAAAGGTCAGCTTGACATTCAAACTGAATGCAATTTGTTGGATATGACATGAGACTAGTCAGTATGGTATTATAGTCTTTCACATCAATTTCTGTATGTCATGATTGAAAGCTGGTCAGTATGGTCAAATCTTAGTAAAGACGATTATCTCTATGTGATACTTATTTGAAATTTTTAATATATTGCAAAATAACTAAACCCAAAATAACAATAAACTAAGTTTACAAATAAGCAATTTTAAAGGGAGAGGGAAAGCTGACAGAATGACTATGTTGGGAAAAAATAGTCCAAAGATAATACCTGGTATGGAGGCATGGAAATCTCAAAAAAACCCCAAAAAACCCCAAACCCTAACAAAAATGAGACACAACCCAGAGTATAGAAAGAAAAGACAGTTTGCTGTCATTTTCAGTCATCACTGTGAAGTACTATAAAACATGAAACATACACATAAATGGGTATACATCCTGATGGGTAGCTAACAGGAAGCTTGCATTTTAATAGAATAATATAAACATTTTCATAATATATTTTCTTCTGCAGCCTGAAAGCCATATTAACTTTGTTCCTCAAAGCAATGAGTGCCCTTTCAGGTGCTGTCTGTCTCCAGGGGTAACAAATAGTATCTTCCTCCTACTTATGAGGTCCTAAATTGAAGGTCCACTATACCATGGAAAAGGCTGTAAAACAAGAGCTAAGAAAATGAATAAAATAGTGTATGTACCGAGAGCAATAGAAGTAACTTAGGAACATCTCATCTTCATATACACCAGGGAAATGAATAACTAAGTATGAATACTGGAAAAAGGAAACATGGTTTGGAACAAATGACTCATTTCACACTAGGAGTTCAGTATGGAGCCTTTGCTCTTGCCTGGGTGCACTGAAACCACCTCTAGTGGGAATGACTGTGGATGATTTAGAAGCATTTACATGCACATACAAACACACTGGGGGGGACACACAGGGTGGGGGGGCAGAGGGACAACACGACAGGTTGCATCTCAAAGATGTGGATTAATGAACTGGCTTAATAGAGCAACGTGCCCTCTACATTTTATGGGGAAAATTCTCAAGGGGAGGCTTTTGAGATGAGAACGCTCAAAGCAATTTTGTTTTGTTTTTGTCACTGTTCAAAAATGTCATAAGATCTAAGTTTTTATGAGCTAAAGGTTATTGTGTCAAGGCAATTGAGAAGTATGTGAAGTCGGTGCAAGGGTCCTGTGCCCAACCATTGAATCTGGCTTCCTGTTGAATTATTTATCAACAGGAGCATTTCCTCTGCAGCTCATAGAAGTGGGGAGGTCTGTGTGTCTGCACAAAGGTGCAAGTTTCCCTCCTCCATCAGCTGTATCCAGCGATTCTCTTTTCCCAGATTAGTTAAAAAGGTAGATTATTTTAAAAGTACTATATAAAAGTATAAAGGGTGTGAATTCTCATTAACTGTCGATTTAAAAGTTTGATTGCCATCGTGATGCCTGGAGTCTGAGATCTTAATTTTTACTAGATCTTCAGGGTGAGGTTGCTCACCAGTTCTACAGTCAGTGTGGAAAAATTTAGCCTGGTTGGCACTGGAGGTTTCCACCCAGCTGGTTTTAACTTTGGACCTTTGAACTTGGAAGGTGCAGGAGCACAATCTCCTGTACTTAGTCTAGTGTGACATTTTGTGTGGGACAAGTGGTTTGCTAAATTATGTTCCAGACAAGATTAAATATTTTAATTTTCAGGGATGATTTGGTCTGGGCTTTTGGGACCACCTCTAATTTTAATTAAAAAACAACCTAAACCACTCTACCAGCAGAAAATGATATTATAAAATTATGTGAAGATACTGTGTGGGTTTGGGTTGTGGTTTTTTTTCTGTTTTAAAATGTGGAGTTCTTAAATGAGCAGTTCTCCTGTGATATGCTTGATTTTTAGATACTAGGTTACATGCTTTTTTTTTTTTTTCTTTTCTTTTCTTTTTAAAAAGTTTCATGCTTCTTTTAAAAACTACAAAAAAGTCAATGTAAAGCTTCTGGAGTAAAGACATCTTCCTTAGGAGGTGCCCATAGTAGGTCTGTAAAACACAACCATAATGATTCTTTAAAAGGGGCAGTTCTGCCAAGATACTGCTTACTTCTGGCATACATCTTTTAGAAGGTGGGCTGTCTCCATGTTTGGGGAAATACGATGTTTTTATGCAAAATGTAGTGGGTTTTTTGACCTGAATGGATAAAAGCAAATCTTTTTAGAGCCTTATCGGGACTTCCTGTGAATGAGTTCACAATCTCCTGCTTATTGTTATGGAAAGTACAGTTCAGAGACTAATTTATCCACAATGAAAATATAATTTCCTGTCATTTTTGGCAGCAAAATATGTTTCAGGATTATTTTCTTCCAAATAATTTTGGGCGATGAAGAATTTTGGGGTTAATATACTCTTTTTGATGCAAATGAATAGAACCTTTTAACAGAGAACAAAACCATTTCCCATCCTGATTTATTGAATGAGAATTAACTTTGACAAATCCAGAACCTCAGAGCGTGATTTGACCTTTCCCACATATGTGTGTGTTAAATATAAAGTCTATTGTCAAGTACAATCAGGAAAGGAGTTCCCAAGACTAGGCAAGTGATTTTGGGTAAACAAGAAGGTGAATTATGTAACTAAATCAGTTCATGTTATCATGAATGAGATTACGTCTGATAGACAAACCCTAAAATACTCATAGATAATACTGTTTATCTAACAGGCTTCCTAGGCAGAATTTTAAATATTTTACATTACTATTGCTATTTATAGTATATCACTGGAGTGATAATGGCTTTAATGCTATCTAGGTTTGGCCAAATATAGTAATCTCTGTGCTATAAAAGGAGGCTTGAAGTCCTCTGTGAAGGGATAAAGGTTGGCTTTGTCATTGAAATTCCTTTGATGAACTGTTTCAAGAAGCTTATTTTGGGGCTGGCATCCAAACGCAGTGAAAGTGACAGTTTCCTGTCTTCTCCCCTTCACATAATTCTTATGAATCATGTGCTCAACAACATTAACCCAATCTCAGATTTTTAAACATCTTGACAACTTGAACTAAACCATTTGCAGAAACAGTCCATTTGCTTTCAGCTATGTAAATGAAAAACATTTTAACTAGTTTTCTGATTTAATTATGTTCTAACACCAAAACTTCTTCCCTAAAATGACCAAGTAGTTGCACTGTGGCTGAGTTTCAGGATATTCAGACAAGCTGTGCCAACTTAACCTCTTTGCCTTATAGGCGTTGTGATGCTTAATTAGTTGCTTATGAAGTGTGTTAAATTTTTAGATTGCAAGGTGCTATGTAATTGCACGCTATGACATTTGTGAAACTTTCAAGCAAACATCTTTTTCCTTCCTTCCTCCCACTGTCCTTGCATACAGGACATCCAGTCTTACTGTTGTTTCTCAGGGTTAAAGGAGTTATCGATATAAATAGTAGTACAAAGCTGAGCTCTGATTGCAGCTGTTGGAAGAGTTCCTGGGATGCAGCTGTAACTGAACCCGTTAGTGGCATGGCTTGCTAAAGCAATGTGCTGCTTCCTGGTATGTTCTTCGTGGTGAGTATAGGCACAAGGCTGTTGTTCTTTCTGGCTTGCTAACGGTGCCTTTTGAAACGCTAAATGGGTTTATAATGGCACGTATCCTACCAAGCCTGGGTCAGACATCAGGTTGCCCTACAAGGTAGTTACACCAATGGGCTGGTTTTGTTAAGGACCTCATCATCCCAATTCTAGTCTTGTGGTTTTTCGTCAGAGGTTAGTGAAGCTAAGAACAAACCAGTTTAATTTTACCATCTTTAATAAATAAAACTACAATATAGCATGTACTAATTTGTGACAGTTCTTCTGTGTACAGTTCCACAGATTCCTTGAATCTCTCAACTCAGCCAAAGTTGGTGTAGTTTTAATTTCTATAGAAGGCTTCCTTACCAGGAAAGGGCAGGAGCAGTAACTCTTTTTCATATTTAGTGTATCCTTTTTTTTATTTACCTTATCCTGTATTTACCCTGTCCTTGTCTCTTCTCCTTTCTGGGAGAGGCAGAATAAAAATTATTTGTTTGAAGATGAGGAAGAGCAACATTAAGCAGGAGGAAGGCCAAGAGCAGGTTTTATCCATGTCTTGCTTTCTGGTACTGCTCTCCCCACCAGCCTGTGAGCTGTGATTTACTCCCAAAATATGTTCGAGGGCATGCTTTTTTTTTTGTTGCTTCGTTCGTTGGTTGCTTCTCAGCATCGAGTCCTTAGCGGAGACTGAGGGGTGACCTCATTAACGTTTATAAATATATAAAGGGTGAGTGTCAAGAGGATGGATCCAAGTTCTTCTCAGTGATGACCAGTGATAGAACAAGGGGAAATGGTTCCAAACGGGAACATAGAAAGTTCCACCTTAATATAAGGAGGAATTTTTTCATTGTGAGGGTGACGGAGCCCTGGAACAGGCTGCCCAGGGAGGTTGTGGAGTCTCCTTCTCTGGAGACATTCAAGACCAATCTGGACATGTTCCTATGTGATCTACTCTAGATGATCCTGCTCGGGCAGGGGGGTTGGACTGAGCGATCTCTCGAGGTCTCTTCCAGCTCCTAATATTCTGTGATTGTGTGATTCTTAGCAAGGCCTCCTTTACTTTGTTCGAGGCGTACGCCTACGAGCAGTAGAGGGTTATTTTTGCAGGTAAGTGGGGGCAAACTGTGTGGGTTTCATGTGGGTTCAAGGGCCCTCTGCATTTAATTGCCATAACTTCTGGTTGAGGCTGTAAGCGGAGAAGGGTGAGTAGGAGGGAAACGATCAGCCTTCCCACGCCTTTCCCCAAATGGCAGCAGTGAATGGGAACTCTTCTGTTTCCCTGTCAAGAGCCAGCTCCTAGGAACTTCACCTGCATTTGCCTGAATTTAGCTTTTCAATTTAAAAAAAAAAAAGTTAACGTGGTGTGGACGTTTTTTAAGATAGCAATTCTTTTTAGGAAATGAGGAAGTAGGTTTCACCCATGGGTGAAGGTGAACTGCTCCATACTACTACTGAATCTTCCTCACCAGTTTGTTGGGATTGAGAGGAAAATCCTTGTCTTTTGGAGGAAAAAAAAAAGTAATTTAAAGGAATTTAGATATTTTTCAGCCATTGTTACATCTGAATATGACATCAAAGCAATTCAATGAATCTGTACATTAATACTAAAGGGGATATTTCAATCCAAGATCACTCCTTGTTTTTGATACGTGTGTGTCGATGGTTCAGTCTTGAAACTTTTAAGCCAAAGAGTAGAGCAGGTTTCTATGTTTTATCAAACCTAATTATTTGTGTGTGTGCACAGCACCCTTTAAGAAGAACAAATGCACGCTAACTTGTTTAAGTATTCATCTGAATGTCTGCAGATCTTTTCTTGAACTGGGAATATATTGTGATAGTCCCTGCTGGGAACTCCTGGCGTCTTCAGGGGCTTGAAAGAGCCTTGTACCCTCCAAAGAACAAAACAGATAAATAACGGGCTGCAAGGCTCCCCGCTGGATGCATTACTAAAACACACGTGTTGTAATAAAGATAACATCCTGAAAGTGCAGCGTGGCAGGTGACTGCAGATCCCCAGCCACTGGCAAGCCATCAGCAATTACGAGGGGCCTGTGATGTATAATTCACACCCTGCTATTCTGAGTTTACACAAGGGTCTGTGAAGTTCACAGGGTGATGGATTGAAGAGTGTTAGATGTTTTAATGATGAAATGCTATGAATAGTAATTTGTAAAGAATAATGAAGTTGCCTGCAGAAATTTGCAGAGCAGTATTTCAACTCATCAAGGTTACTTGGATTCTCTTTTTGCTTCAGTAGTACTAAAAATAGAATAATTTTAAAATAATGTAAGTTTCACTGCTTATTGGCCTGATAGTAAAAACAAATGTATTAATCTTAGAGTGAAAAGATAAACATCCAATTATGTTAATTAATCTAATCCACCTCCAGTCCTTTCTATTCTGGAGCAACCCTGACAAGAAAAATAGCCTCTTCTATGACCAAAACTTTACTTTTGTAAAGATTTGCTCGTACAGACTTGCTTTCCTCCTGTAAAGACTTAGTTAAGTTTCAGTTAATGATCTACTCTGTCACATTTTTAACATGCAAAGTGGTTTTAAGAACATTGAGTTTATATAACATTTGAAGAGATTCTTCTTAAAATCATCCTACCTTTTTGCTTCCTCCTTAGACTATAATGGCTGAAAAGCAGTTAAACTTTTTATTCTGTAACGCACTGAACTTTGAAAAACTATTTAAAGCCCTTTTACAGAAGCTGTAAAACAGAGGCACAGTTTTGGATGGGGATAGATTAACTTCTCTTGTCTTATACTATATTTATATCCCTCAACAATTGTTGCTAATTTGTGCATCTGTTCTTTCTGGTTTATATATAATTTTGACACTGGATAAGTGATGAAGAAGAGACAAAAGCTGAAACCAATTACTGGAGAAGAGCTCTCAAGTGATCTGGTATCCTGTGACTCAAGTCTTTGCTAGCTTGAGTCTGTGTCCTCCAGACACTGAAAGTCATGGTATATTTTTTAAAAACTTTTCCTTTTTTATTAATTTTGCTTGATACTAAGTAGTTAAAAAGTTAGGGAGAAGCTGGTGCACCAACTGTGTGGACTTCATGGTTCCATAAATGGAGTTTCTGTAGGGAACCAGGCTAAGAACAGGTCGCTTCAGAAACAGAACTAAGAGAAATGAGAAGCAGCAGAGAACAGCACAGAGCAGCAAAGGAGGAGGATAGACCAAGGATATTAAATTTCAGCACCCACACACCAATGGCAGGTTATTGGCCTTGGGGAATCATAGAGGCACACGTTTTAGAAAATGGACATGCCCATTTTGTTTCTGTTACAAAGCCCTGGAAAGATGCATCCAGTTTTAAATCATGGGAATAAGGATTTGTAACATCATCAAGGTTCTGAGGACTTGGGAGTTTTTAAATAGTTGTCAGAAATCAGACAGAAGTGATACGCTTTAAAAACAAACAGAAATATGGGAAAATAGGTATTACCTTCCCTGGACAGCAGGGACCTTCGCCTGTGCTGCTGTATGTGTGTTTGACAAGTGTCTGAGGCTCTCAAAGCCACTGAGAAATTCTAAGGATCGGTAACCATGTCCTTATTTCAGCCAAACACCTAAATGAACCACCTAAATATCTAGGAGGGCCAGCATGGCTTAAAATCAGCTCACTCTATTCCAGTTCCAGAGAGCCGACATGCAAGCGTGAAAACCTAGTGTAGTGACCATTGTGAGACTTGGATCTGTGTGACTATCAGCCAAATATTGTCTCCCTCGCCAGCTGTTGAGAGCTCTTCCCAGTAAGTGGTATGCAGGAGGCTGGGTAGCCATGGCTTTGTTCGGTTGTTAAGTTCATCCGTAAACACCTGTTTGTCCCCATAGGTCCGGGTGGGGAGAGAATCCATGTGCAGAGAATCTGGAAGCACAACTTGCCCTCCCACATGAAGACTGAATGTGTGAGGCAGTGAGGAATTTTTCCAGCAGAGATATAGTGACAAGTTTGTTGATACACTATGTCAGCTCATTTGTTTGGGTTTGGTGGTGGTGGTGGTTTGGGCGTGGGTTTTTTTAACTTTAAGGAGGATTCTTTGCAGAGTCTGATACACCAGCTTCATTTCCTACTTGTTGGGGGAAATGTGTTGCTAATAGGATGTTACTAGGACAACTTACTTTCTTGGACTATTTTAATATGGTTATCTCCAAGGACTGACAGACGCATACATCAGTGATGCAGTAGCAAGTCAGAGGGATGCTTTGTAACATCCTGAACCATGAAGGAGATGAGACCAATGTCGCAGGGCTGATGGGATATCCACAGTGTAGGGGAGTAGGCAAAAAAAGATGGGAAAGACTTAAAAAAAACCTTGAAAAGCAAGGAGCAAATTTAGCAATTGTTAGTAATGACTGGAGGAAAGGAGATGAGAGAATGGAAAACAGATGCATACAGTTTTAGATGGTGGGCAGTTATGTGCCAGAGCTGTTCTGGTGGAGAGCCTCCCGTCTGGGAGCATGCACACCAGAGCAGTGCAGCTCTCTGCTGTGGTGGTTTCCAAAATGGCCTAATAAGAATCAATTTGTAGAACAAAGCAAACAAAACTCTGGCTTCTGCTCAGGGGAACTTGAGCAATTCTAGTTACAGATCAGGCTTCAACTGAAGCCAAATGCTGATCCGTAAAAGTATAATTATTCTATTTCATTTGGAACCTATTCTTCTGGATTGCATTCAAAACTACTGTAAGCCCCTTTGTGAGATTCTTTTTCTTTCGAGGCAAGAGAAAAAGAGGCCTTTTGATTTAATAGTTCTACTTTGTTTCAATTAAAAAGAAGAAAAAAAAAAAAGCCCCATCTCATCCCTGCCTTTCTTCCTCAAGAATGTTCCCTTTGCAGAATAGTGGCCAGCAGGTCACGGTTCAGGATGACGGGTCTAACTAGAGTATAAATGGTAGGTGATGCTCTGTTTTTAGGATCTGGTACTCTTTGTCATTTTCAGCTACAAACTGAATAAAAGTTTGCTATGGAAATCAGAAGCAATTACAAATTTATTGCAAAGGCTGGAAAGCTTGATATTGCAGATGTGACTTGAGCTCCTTTTCCTTGGAATTATATAATGGTGGAGGGTATAAATTGAAAATGCTATCTTCTCTGAAAGAAGAAAAAAAAAAGAAAAAATAGTACTGGAGAAGAACTGTACAAAACAAGCTGTGTTTAAAGACTAAATGAGTGATTTTTGAGGGGACCTCTGGTTCTGAGAATAGCATAGGAGAATAGCATAGTATAAGGTTCATCCATTGTAAAATGGTATGTCTGCTAAGGATCACCCAGGGCTACACATTTGTAGTACAGAAGTCCAGTATGGACTTCATTAGCATTTATTAGATAGATGCATTTACTTAAATGTGTGCATTCCCTTGCTTATTTAAATGCCTTTTTTTTTTATTATTAGTCTTGCATCTCTTTATAGGTTATTTTTCCTGCAGATTTGAGAATTATGAAAGCTGTATTTTGTTCGACTGTCATGTCCAGAACTTTTTTCAGACAGAGCATTTTTTGTATTACTAATAACTGTAGAAATTCTAAGTCACCTTGCTGGATGACAGGCACTGCCCAGAAACGCCTCCTTGCATGTATTTGTGCCTTACACTCACAAACCTTTCTGTAAATACCTACTACTACCGGTTGAAGGTTAGCACGGAGGAATGGAGGGGCTGATTGACATTGATTTCTTTAATTTGACTTGGTAGTGATGCTGATGGGAGCTCAGAATGCCTGGCTCCCCGTGCAGAAACAGCCTGGTGACTGGGCCACGAAGGCTGTGCCCTGCCTGTGCTGCCGGGGAGCTGTGCGGGAGCAACAAGCAGAGAGTGTGCACAAACACACGCGCTCTTTGTGCTGGGGACTTCTCGTGACCTCTGGCTGTATCTGCAGGGGGAATTAGCCCTACATTTCAGCTGGACACTGCACCAAAAGGGTGTCTGTCTGCCTGCTCCTCTCTAACATGAAAACACAGAGAAATTAATTAATGCAGTTGACGTTTCAAGTGGCAGAAAGTAAAAACCAGAGGTACTGACGGATGGAAGAGACACAAGTGATGAGGCATGCTATGTTCATCTGGGGGCAAAGAGGCTCAACCCACGTGCCAGTGGAGGTTATCTGGATTCAGTTTTCTCATGTGTCAGGGGCCGTTTGGGGCCACATCTCCTAGGAGAGGCCCTAACTGGAGAAGGCGTCCTAATTCCCTTTTGTTAACTCTGCTGCATTTTTTAATATAAAAGAATCAAACCCTGGAGCAGTGGCTTGAATCCCACTGTCCCATGTCACAGAGCACGCCGTAATCAGCAGGGCAGAGCAGGGCACTTGCTGTCTCTGCCTCTAATTATTCTAAGTATTTTATATGTAATGAGCAACTGCAGCATGAGATCCTGAGGGCACCCATGTTCCCAATCCAAAATAGCCTGTTGTCCAGTTCAGGCTGGATTCAGGCAGAGGAAAAATCAGATCCATGTTTTCACACTTCTCAGGCAGAGGGTCTTAA
Organism: Heliornis fulica; assembly: GCA_013399135.1. Classification (NCBI taxonomy): domain Eukaryota; kingdom Metazoa; phylum Chordata; class Aves; order Gruiformes; family Heliornithidae; genus Heliornis; species Heliornis fulica. The sequence continues at coordinate 4,029,988 of VXBZ01004964.1, read as the reverse complement.
GAGACAGTTTCCTCACTTGTCTCCTTATTCTATTTACTTCGATATAGCAGGCATTTTCAGAGTACTGAGCAATTGAGGATGCAAATTTGTGTGTATATTTCTGTTCCTTAAAGATATGCCAGTCTGTTGTGACGAGCCAGTGGTATTTTAGCTGACAGGAATATGGGTTCCCAGTAAAGATTTGGCTACCATCATGTAGCGGACAGCACGGATGTGGTAGGGATGTTCTTAAACGCCGGACCCATATCAGTATTTATTGTAGCTGCTGATTTAATCTGAGCCTTGTCTGTATTTCTTAATTAAAAACAAACAAACAGAAAAGCCAACCAGGAAACCCCCCCAAAACTCCAGGAAAAAATCCAAAACCCCAAATCCACTCAAGTATTCCTGTAAGATGCTATTACGAGGTTCAAACTGAAGTGAAAATGTATCTTGTGGAATTTCTAGCTTCAGTGGTCTGTGATTAACCACAGCATGTCTGAAGGAACCAGGAAGGGTAGAGGCCAGTGAGATCCTGGAGATGATTTGCTTTTGCCTTTTCCTGCTGTTAACTTTTTTTTTTTCTGATTCTGCTTGTAAGGATTCTGGTGACTGGCTGTTGTCAGCAGGATTTTTTTCTGGTTGCATAAGGGCTGAGAAAACAGTATCTGTCTGACTCTTCCACAGTGAATGGCTTTCAAGTTAAGCCGTGGCTGCAGTTATTGTGCTCTAGCTGTGACACTATAAATAAAGTTATTAACAGCAATATGTAAATGGGTTTCTATTTTTGTTCCCTGTATTGTTTGCGAAATCTAGGGCAGTTATTCAGTAAGAATCATCTGCTGTTTAGCACTGAGCCTACCAGCATTTGATGCTGTGTGGGCTGCTGCTTTTTTTTTTCCCTTTCTTTCTTTGCACTGGCTTTTAGAATCCGTCTCCTTTGCAAGTTTGTTTATTGTGGTATATAAGAAATAGAGTAGCTGTGCTAAGCATTTTCAGGCTTCCAGAGAGTGTTTTGGTACTTAAGAATAGAGAATCATCTCTTGATATCTGAACTATAGGAGCATTAAAAAATACACAAACATCAAATACCACAGCTGCTATTTTCCTTAGTGCACATCTTGCATATTCCAGTTTGTTCAACCATCTTTATGGTTTGTGTTTTGTTTGTGTGCTCCCTTTCCTTCCGCTTCCCTCTCCATCGCTCCGGATCTGCTCCTCGGATCCTGTTCATCCTGGAAACTTGTGCCGTGCTAATTCATGCGCTTGCAGTACAGCCCCCCCAGGGAGCACACATAAATGTTGTTGTAGAAACACTTCTCTACTGTCATGGCCACTCCTCTCTGGAAGAGCAAATTATTCTCATCCCAGGCATCTGTTCAGAAACCTGAATGCACTGTGCTAGCGACAGGAGCTATGTTGCTGTTAACATATATACTTTATTAGACATTTCACATGAGACAGTTGTTCAAACTTCTTCCTGCTCTCGAGTGACTTTAGCTCTGGCTTCCCCGAATCTCCTACAGGGAAAGTCCCGACCTATTTGTCCTGTGACTCATTAGCCACAATTTTATTGCTGGCTGTGTTAGCCTTCAGATGGGCATGTCCTCCACGCTACTTCAATTCTAAGTCATGCAGCTTTGTGAAGAGCCATCGTAACGTTGGGATGCCACCACGCTGTGTCTCCAGTTTCACTTCTTGCTTGAAGTAGCGCTTAGTTTCATGGTATATGTAACTTCTGCACATACAGAAGTGTTTTGAAATTGTAACACCCACTGTTCAGAGCTGAACTCGTCCTTTCAAATGCCAGGCACTTTATTTCATTTTTTTGGTTGTTTTTAATCTTCAAGCCAAAATTGCTGCTACCATAGTGGCAGAGAAAGTGAGCAGAAATCAGCTAGACTGGTTTTGTGTAGAAGTAGAAAGTTCTGACACAGTAACTTTCTTCTTATTTTTATGGTCCGAGACACATTACCATAATATATCTTCTAAGTGGTCTCTGAGGTGGCTTTTGATGCTATAGAAAAGATCTGGTCAGACTCTATTGATTTTATTGGTATTAGTTCCCTAGTAAACTAATAACCATTTACAGGAACTTCATTTGGAGATGATATTTTGTGAATATGGAAAACAGCAAGCAAATGGCTTAGCAAAAGATCTTAATGCATTAACACAGAAATTAAATTTTCCAATGGAAAATGCAAGAGAAAAGCCATTTCTTTATATGCACATCTATTTTCTGGTGGTGGCAATTACAGTAATTCTCTTGAAATCGAGTTAAAATTATATGCCTGCTTCATTATGAGAAGAAACCTCTGACTGCAAAAATCAGAAGAGATTTGATAAAAAGCTAAAAAGACTTACATATGTAGTGGGCAGACCTGCCTCATCATGCTCTCTGCTCCAGCATGAGAGTAGCTTCTGTGTGGATGTTCCCTGGACTCACAAGGTCAGGATTCACATTCCTGCTTTGACATGATTCTCCCACATGATATTGAGCCCCTTTATATATTTTCTTTGTATACCATACTGCTGTCTCTGCAAAATAGTGTGGTATTGCTTTTCTAGCACCAGTGACATGTTAACAATTGCTTAATGCCAGTTTAAAGGCTTCATATGATTAAAATGCTACAGATGCAATGGTCCATTTTATTTTATAAAGAAAGAAATTGAGACAGAGCCAGATAAATAACTGATCATATAATCAAATTATGTCAGAGATTAAACTCAAGGTGTCTTAATAGCAAGTATCTTGACCAGCATAACAAAACAAAAATGGTGTAAATGTTTTCTGGTGTTACAGTATGTAATCTGGATGCCATAAAGTAGATTTAATACTGCTTACTGTCTATGGAATAATGGACAGGTGCAAGGTATTTGGAATATGAGGTACATTAGGGGCTTGAGGTACTCAGAATTTAATATTCCCCATTCAAGGATGATCTTTGCATAGAAACACTCATTTAGCAAGCTCACCTATACTGCCGTCTAAGGGGGAATGTTTTACTGCTGATATCAATTGCACAGAATTTCATTATATTGACATTGTTTCTCCATGGCAGCTGGAGTTGTCTGTGTCACCAAAGGGAACCAAAGATAGATGTTGGCTCAAGTGCCATTGATCAATTGCACTGGGGTGGTAGATCACATCTTAGAGAGGAAACCAAACCCTTAACACTAAATTGTAGCCCTCGTAAAGTTGGGGGAACTTTACTCGTGAGTTGAAGATATCTATTCATTACTGGATCTTATCAGGTAAGGAGTATTAGTATAGTCTGCAATAACCAGATAACACAGTCAATTTCCTGCAGGACTTTTCCCTTTTCATTTAATTCTGAAATGACAGCCAATCTCTCTTCTCACTGGAAACATCATGTGTTTTATTAAATTTATTATCAGGTTTGGTTATTAATTAATAACAAATAGATCACTCAGTTAATGAGCTGTACCATTTTATTTGACCAGCCATTTCACCTTTCAGAACAACTAATGAAGGATTAAGTCTTCATTTTAAGGTTCTTCTCCACTGATGTTACATAGGTGTTTCTTAGAGAAGTGGCCATCACGAAGTGTGCACAGTTAAGTTTTCCATATGCTTTAGGTCCGTTTCTTTTTGTAGTTTCATCAGTGTCAATTTAAAAACACAACTGCTCTACTACATTAAAAAAATATAGAAATGAGGAGGCAGCAAGTCAACTTGGGGACTGTTCCAAGAAGGGCAGTAAAACTCATCTTCCTATTTTTCGACAATCAGTTTTGCCAGCAAATGGCCCCTTCGGTATTATTGATCTAGTCAGCTCCCAAACACAAAGGGTAATTGTGTATTGTCTGTTCTCAGCTTATCTGTGAAACAGTCTGCTTTAATTTGGTAGCTTCTTTCCTTGGGAAAATGAGGTAACTATAGAAAAGGCATAGTTGATTATTAATGTTTTAAATTATGACATTTACAAAATAGTATTATGTTTTCACTAGGCAGTGACATTCCAGAGGGAAAATCCTGACTTACCAAAATTGCAGAGTAAATAAATCCCAAAAGGATGGAACGTGGGGGGAAGCTAGTGGAGAGAGTGAGAAAGACATCAGGTTGGGTTAAAGTGACCACTGCATGAAGAATTGCTGCAGCTTTTTGGGTAGGGAGTACAAAAGCATCATTGTTGGACTGAATATCCATGATACCAGGGAGGAAAACTCTGAATGTGATTTTCACAGCTCTGAAGAGCTCATTCTTTCACTATCAAAGACCTGAGCAATGTATAACAGAGAGCATCTCAATTTTGATTAAATGCACCTTACTCAATCTCTATCCCATGTGCCTGACCCAGGATGTACATGAGAAAACATTAGCTTACTGTGCCAAAAATTATGATTTATATGTGCCTTGTTTTAATACTTAAGTTTTCAGTTGTGTCCTGGTTTCAGCAGGGACAAAGTTAATTTTCTTCCTAGCAGTGCTTATAGTGCTGTGGTTTGGATTTAGGATAAGACTAATGTTGATAGCACACTGATATTTTTAGCTGTGGCCAAGCAGTCAGTGACTTTTCAGCTTCTCCTACTGCCATCAAGAAGGTGGGGGGCACACAAGAAGCTGTAAGGTGACACAGCCAGGGCAGCTGACCCAGACTGGCCAAAGGGATATTAACCCATATGATTGGGTTAAACCACAAAAAGTTATTTCTCTTTCCTAATTTGCTGCTTGTGTGACTTTGGTCATTTTTGCAAGTTATTCTTTTGACGGAGGGCAGGGAGAAATACTGCTGTACTCCTGCAGCTGTGGTGGTAATGGGTAGTCCCTTCTTGGAGAGTTCTCTGAGCTCTGTCTTCTGTCTTGTTGGTTTTTGGCAGAATTTTGACATCAGAGATTGCTCTAATGCCACAAAACAGATTGCAGGAATGCCCACAGCAAAAAGCATGCCTCAAGTTTGAAAACCAGAAAATAACATGGCTTTTTCTTTTTGTTTTGTATGCAGTTCTGGATTTCATGCTGTCTTGTGGGACAAATGAATCTCAGATTTATTTTGGTGTGGGCTGATCCAGCTCTAGTTTGGACAGACCTACCAGTTCTTTTGCACTGGTGAGGCAGACACGGGTGAGTCTGGGCTTGCTCACAGCCAAAGCAGAGACACACACGGTCACAGTCAGCAGTATGCATGGTTCCTTTGAACCTCTGTGCAAAAGGCCATGTATAGTCTTTAACTCTGCCTTCTTAAACATCCTTGGAGTTTGAATGGATTTGGTGTCTTTCTCACTTACATAGTTTTTCCCCTGACTGGAATGACTGGCAAAAATTTCACATTCCCATCAGTCTGTTCTTAGATACATGAAAAAGGTCCAAAGTCCCTTTTTCTTAATAACCAAAATTCTCATTTAGGCTTCTTGGATTTCTTTATATATGTTTGACAGACAGCAGCATCTAATTTGGCTTGTGATGATAGAGTAATAAAATTCCTTCCACTCATCTCAAAGACATCTATAACATGCTCCACCTATAGTTTGGCTGGAAGCCACTGCATATCTATCTTTATTTGTTTTGCCTTCCCCAAATAGTTTTTCTTCCCAAAAGGCTATTTATTACTCCGGTTTCCAGTGAAGAATCAATCTGGTTAAATATAGTCTGCTGAAATAGGAAAATCTTTTAACTCAAGATATTTAGAGGGAGAGACTAGCAAGTTTTATATGTTTAAAATAAAAAATGAGAACTGATGCTGCTTCACTATAACTGAATTCCAATAACTGAGGTTGCTACTCAAGCTTGTAAACTGCAAACCCAGGAAGGTCAAGAAAAAACTATTCCCTGTATGAGTGGTGCAGTTGTCCCCTCTGGTTGATGATCTCAGATTCTTAAATTTCTTCTTATTTCCTACATTGACAGTGAAGGACAAACTACAGGCATCGAGGTGAGAACCACTGACCACAATGGCAATTATGGTGCCATTTTTCTCAGCAGCTCTCGGGCGGCAGCAGGGTCAGACGCTCTCAGCGGGGCATTCCCAAGAGCACGTTGCTAACACAGACAGAGATGCAACCACAAATGATGAGAGTTTGTGCTGGAGATGTGCGTCTCCCAGCTGAGTCCCCCAGGCAGTTCTAACCTCCAGTAACACTCATTTGAGAGAAAACATGGGAAAATCAAGTAAAGGCACAGTTCTGCAGTTTATATCTTTGCAATGAGCCTTGCTGTCATCATGCAGTGACTCTGTGGATGACAGTGTGCACGTTGCCACCAGTGTCTCTGAGAGGCATCTGGTCTTCTGCTTCTTTGTCAGTTTTTGCTTTGTCCACTTTCAGCTGGTATTGCCTTGCAGAATGGACTTCTCAAATATGGGTTGTGGGTTTGATTTTTATCGTTGGCTACTTTGGAAGAGGGACAGGAGGCTTTCTGTCTTTTTCAGTAAAGAAAATGGTGAAGAGACTCACAGTTTTCTGAGCTTTTGGCTTTGTTGGGGTTTTGTGTGTCTGAGGAAAGGCTGAGAGAGATGGGTCTGTTTAGCCTAGGGAGAAGATTGAGAAGGGATCTGATCAACGCTTATAGTTATCTAATGGGCACGTGTCAAGACAATGTGGGCAGATTCTCTTCAGTGGTGTCCAGTGACAGGACAAGGGGCAAGGGACACAAACTAGAACACAGGAAGTTCTACTTCAATATGAGGAGAAGTTTCTTTACTCTGAGGGGGACAGAGCACTAAGTCAGGCTGCCCAGAGAGGCAGAGTCTCCTTCTCTGGAGATACTCAAAACCCATCTGGAAGCAATCGTGTGCAACCTGCTCTACATGATCCTGCTTTACTGGGGGGGAGTAAGACTGGAGAATCTCCAGAAATCCCTTCTAACCCTGACCATTTTAGGATTCCATGATTTCCTCCTGTTCTGTATTATTCTCTCTCTCTCTGGAAAGTACTGCTTTGGTTATCACGGCATTTGTATACATATGTGCCTTCTCACCCTCTTGAGCAAGTGGGAGCAAGCATGACAGACCTTAAGATGGAGCATTGTCACAGCGCACAACAGTCCCGCTTCCCAAGGAGAAGTGCTAAAGCTCATTTGAAAGTAGATGATTTCCAACAGTAAACAAATCTCTGAAATAACTATATAAGTTGGAGAGAAAGTGCAGCTTTTTCCTGATGAGTTTGTTGGGGTTTGGTGTTTTTTTCTTCATGACTGTAGGAAAAAGAAAGTATTTTAACCTCTGGTCTGTCTCATATGCTGCTGTCCTGGGGAACACTTTGTGTATCACTAAGGCTAAGACCTCAGGCTGTCCCATAGACAGCCCTGGAGAGCAAGACTGACATGCTGTTGAGACCTGAGTTAGTTTAGAAGTAGCTTGGAGCCTTTGCTGGACCAGTCACTCAGATATCATTCAGCACAATGATCTATGTGGGCCACTTCATCCTCCTTAAGTGTGCTTTGCTGCCCTTGGTCATGTTTGTGCTGCCCCTAGACATGCTGCCTGACTGGTCGCTATGCCACCACTGTAAACTTGTCTTCATTCTTTTAGTTGCTTTTTTGTTGTTATTGTATTAAATTTAAAGGGGGAAAGAGCATGCTGAGATGTTCTCAGTGGAACATGAACTCTGGAAGCTGAAATCCTTTTTGTAAATTGGGTGTGTAGAAGAGAGAGTGCACAAAGGACCTCCTTGTCAAGTCATTCCCAAATGGCTACAGCTAGGAAAGAGAGTGGGTGTATCTTGATGCCATGTCTATTCTAGGAACTGCTAAGTGAACTTAATAGTATGTTTATGCCACTGGAGCCGAAAAATAACTTCTGGACTTACAGTGCTGGCAGGGAACTGGCTTTTCAACAGGTGTCCAAGTGTTGAAATTGACTCATTTACCAAACTGCTCAAGAGGTGCTCCCACCTTGGAGATACTCAAAAGACATCTCCACATGGTCTTGGGTCTCTGCGTGAGCAGAAGGGTTGAACACGATGACCTCCAGAGATCCCTTGCAACCCCAACCATTATGTGGTTTTGTGTTAACAGCTTGACAGCCCTTCAACTGAGAGTTTTGCATTCTTCATCCCAATCCATCCTCCTTCTTCTTTCTTCCTCCTTATACATAGCATGACTTAATGAAATGCAACACCAATAGCAATGGATGATGTAAAAAAACAGTAACAACCTTAGACATTGTCCTCACCAATTAACCTAGCAAATTCACTGACAAGGGCAGACTGTGTCTACAGCAAAAGAGCTTTCTCTTGTTACACCTTTGCTCATGAATGTAAATTAATTAGCTTGCATTTAGTAAAAATATATTATTTTATTATGGTACATTATCCTTTTCTGCTCTTGCAGGTAGTGTTTGCTGCAGTAAAATACCCTGGCTTTGATTCACATGCAGTCAGATGCACTTTGCTGTTTTTATAAGTCATTAAAGCTCACCGAGTCTGGGGTTTTGTTCTGTTTCCCATGCAGTGCCTGGGGTGTTCCGTTTCCAGTAACACATGGTGTTTATATTCATGACTGGCATTACCGTTGTGATGGTGATAGGGTTTGTGTTTCTTGCCTTGCTTGATTTATGTTGTGGCTGGCGTGCATGGCATGCACATGTCTTGAAATAGAACATGACTGGTTTTTTGTTTTTTACATTAGAAGAACTGATGATTTAATTTTGTGTTTTGAATAATCCTGCATTTGCAGGGAAACCTGGCTGTGTCGTGTCCCTCCTTTGATAACTCTATTATCCTCAGACTTTTAAGGCTGCACTTCAAAATCATCTTTGTAGCTGTGTGTGGTTTTTAAATGTCTCGGGTGGGTTTCCTGCTTCCCACCTTGTCCTTAGCTCTTCCTATTCCTTACATCATTCTCTGCTTTCTGCCAAGATCTCTCCCCTTCCAACACTCCCGATAAGACCTTTCTCCTTCACCATCTGAAAGATGCTGTGATGCTTCCACCTCAGGGTATGTTAATAGTAGAGTAGCAGCAAGGATCCCCTGTATTAGAGGAGCTAGCTTTACATGACCTGCAGTGGTAGGACCCAAAGTGTGGTGGGATGGACCTGAGCACAGACTCAGGTAGGCAGCCAAAGCTGGGCAAGCTCACACTGCTGGTCTCAGGGCTGTTGCACAGAGACTCCTGCTGTTACCTGAGCTGCTTGTCCATGTGTATCTTAACTAACCTGTGAATGCATTTTCTCCTCTTGGCTTAGCATCTTAGCTGCTTCTCTCTCCATTTCACCTCGTTCTGCCTTTGCAACAATGCAAAGCACTCTGCAGAAAGTGTCTAGATGTCCTGCTCACGGAGGTCTCACAGTCTGCATTGGTGGTGGTTTTGGTAATGGCCAAGTGCAGGCAGAGGTCCTGGTGGCAGTGGCAGTGGCAGCAGCAGCTGTGTGTCCAGCCTGCCCAGTGCTGCCTATCAGCCTGGGGCTCCCCAGTCAGTGGCAAGAGATACTCCAGTCTGTGCATCCCCCTTCCCTGCTCCCCTGCCTGGGGCTTGGGTGAGAGGAGGCAGGTATCAGGCTGGTCCCTAAGTGAAGGGTAGGATAACCTGTCAGATCTGAAAGCTATCCAAGCTCCTTTTCATCTTTGTTCCCTGTCAGTGTCATGAGCCACCTAGGGCAACAGGCATGAAACTGAGCTAGCTTTGTGCAGCTATGAAATCTTCAACCAGAACTTGCTGGAAATAGGAGCTGAAATATGAGATTAGGAAACTATTCACCTCTAGCCTATAACACAATTTGTGGTACTTTTCAACCAAAATTAAACAGAAATAATTTTTAAAACCCCATAAAATTAATAATTCCCTTTTTTCTTGACTGTCTTTCCCAGAAAAAAACATTTTTTTTGTCTTTTTTGAGGTCATGCCCTGGTTACTGCTGGACAAAACCCAATCAGATGGTAAATCAGAAGGCAATGACAGAGTGGAAAATATATCAAGAGCTCTGAAGCCATTACAACATTTTAATTACATGCTAAACTGGTTTTTCCACAAAGCAGTTGCCTTCCAGATGAAGAGACTGGGACCCAAGGCTGATAATACTTGCTGACACTCAGGCTGCAGACTGTGCAGTCAATCCCCTCCAGTCAGCTTCAGCTAATGGTACTTCTAAACCACTGCATTACTTACTTTACAATATTTCATAGCTATAATAATTATTTCATTTGACCTTTTGTTGATCACTGTCATTTACCCCATGTTTTGGCACAAGGAAGTCCTGTTACCGGCATTGTGCTCCCACCAGCAAGGAAATGCCTTGTCCTCTGAAGACTGACAAATTGTTGGCTTGAGTTGTGCCCTTCATCGCAACCATCCATCACCATCGTCCTTTTATAAAATCTTTTAATTTCCAAGGGTTGTCTGACATGAAAGACTGAATTACACAGTGAGGACCTAAGGGTAGTGGGAAAGCTGTATGTTTAAGTTCTAAGGCTCCTAGTTTGGGTAAGATGCACTGACAGGACTGGGAGATACTCCTGCGACCCCACTCTGTGTGTGCTGTGTGTGTAAAGACATGGAGAAGACTTTTTTAAGGTAAAGCTCTGACCAAACACAAGTTGAGGATCATGTGCTGTTCCCTGGTGACTAGTGTAAGAGAAATGTGCTTTTCTCCTTGTTGCTTCTCAGATGTTGGGTATTTCACGGGGTGAAGGCTGAGTTTAAGGTTACTGGGGCTAATAACAAAGGGAACAGAATGGCAGAGCACCAAGTACACGGGTCCCAGTTCCTCTCTTGTGGGTCATTAGCAGGGTTGGGAGCGATAAACCTGGTTGTTGTCTCTGCGGCTGGAGCTGCAGGGCTAGCAGGGTGAGTGGAGAGAACAGATTAGGCAGGAGGAATAAAATGTGATTCAGTGTCTTTCAGAGCTCTCTGTTGAGAACAGAGGACAGAGAGACTTCAGGCTGGATTCCTGTCTGCAAGGACTGTTTTCTGATAGGCATGTGCTGTTCTTTGTCTTCTGCCACAAATGTGTCTTTCTCCTCTTTCTGTCTTCAGTTCCCAGGTCACTGTTCTGTCCTCTGCTATCTCCCACGTGGTCCTTTCCTTACCCCGATGAGGTTTTCCATTCCTCACAGCCCTGTATGTCCCAGGCAGTATCTGGGACATTTCAAGAGTGAAAAGAAACTTGAAGAATCTAAAAAAAGTACTTGTAATTAATTATTTTACTTGAGATAAAGCCAAACTTTTTTAACTGCCCTCTCCAAAATTATCACACTGGCTTTGGTGAACTTGTTCCATGCATCCCACTTTCCTCAAACAAATGGCTCATTCAGAGAAGCATCTCATGTAGTAAATGTTGGCTTCCTAACAGGAGTGTCAGACAGCATTAACTACCCAAAATTGCTACTGGCTGGTGTGCCGAATGCACCTCTGACTCCCTTTGTGCAACCTTTCTGGGGTTTATTCTAATAATAAAGCCTTTTGTTATAAGTTTCTTATAATTGTAGTTTTCTAGAAGTCGGCCAGAGCTGCCTGTGGAAGCTGAATTGTCCTTGGAAGTGCAAGACGAGCATCGGGATGAAGGAGATAGCTGCTGAATTTGAACAAAGAGCAATTTTCTGGTCACCTGTAGAAGTTTACAAGTTTGAGAAAATGCTGTAATCAAATAGCTTCAATTTCAGTCATAAATCTCTGCATATGTTGGCTCTGTAGGTCTCTGCTTACTTCATTTGCCTGGTTGAAAATGCTGTCACAATTTAACTTCCTTGAATGTCCGGTCAGTTTATCTGGCATGGTAGTAATGGGGAGCGGAGGGCAACCTTCAGTCATTTATCCATGTTTATCAGGATGCTACACAAGCACTAATTTTCTGTATCAGGCATGAGGAGGTGGCTCAGGCTACCCCTGTGTAGTATTTTCAGGTATAACTATTGCTATCTGAACATGAGAGTAGGAATTCCTCCTGTTATAACACATGGCTGTTACAACACAACACAAACAAAGAATATGAACACCTCCACAAGTGAGGAATTTGCAATTTGCCCCATACTGGAAGAGGAACCTGCTTACACCAGGTTACATTTGGTAACCTGGAGATGTCTCATATTTGTACATCATATATTAAACCATACTCCAGTTGCTTAGCCAACAGTACAGGTATCTCTGAGATTTCAGATGATTTCAACTGTTCTTCAGTACCTTTGCTTTTATTTGTAAATATGTGAAGTCTTGGTTTTTAATTTTTTGGTGCATTTTCTCAAGTGCCTGAAAAATGGCAGAGGATGTTTTGAATCAGAAATCTCTGCGTTCCACTTTTGCTTTTTTTTTTTTTTTTGGAAGTTTTAGTTTCAGTCTGACTAACAAAGAAATATTTAATGCAATATGTTTGGTTGATGATTTATTAGAGTGGAAATGTAGAAGGAAAATATGAAAGGCATGCCAGGATTTAAATGTGTTTCAGGGTTTTTGCAAAAAAGCTTGTGAAATATTTTTGTTGTCTTTCTGTTTGAAGACATTACAGGGAATTCCAGCTAAAAACATCCTGGACTTTTATTTTACAAAAAAGGAACAATTCTAAAGCTGTTGTCGTTTACACTTTTAATTTCTTTTCCTTTTCAAGTACAGCTGGATGCAATAATCAACCTGAAAGAAGAAATCAACCACTTGATAAATGTTCCAATATACAAGTATAGCTTATGAATTTTATATAAGTGTGTGTGCATACATATGATTTATCACAGACCTACATAGACATAGTCTGGTGCTTGCTTTACTGGATAGGTTTTTTAAAAATTGATTAATTGAAATCAAAGAATCATTACTGATAGTTGTGATTCAAATAATTGTGTATTCAAAACAGTCCACGTTGTTTCAGAGGGTGCTCCCAGTCCGTCCTGGGCAGCTGGGAACGATTCGGTGTCCCTGGTGCAGTAGCAGAGGTTTCCCTCGGTTGGCCAGGGCTGCTCTTGTCGTTTGGCAGAAAGCTGGGTGATGCCTGTGCTTGCAGCCTCGCCGAGAGCAGCTCCTGAGGGCTCCAGGTGGATATTTTTGTAGTCTTTCAGAGGCAAAGGTTTTGGTTCTGTAGTTCTTCAGAAGCTGGGCAAAAGGGGAAAAAAAAAGCCAGTGAATGAAAAGCACATACAGCCAGAGGATGGGTAGAGCAGAGTAAATCAGATAGATGTCAATCTCCAGAGACTGAAATGCATAAAACCTGATGGTAAACCTTCACTGGGGTGGTGGGTGTACTCGGGCACGACCAGCCCAGCGGCATCCAAGCCTTCGCCCCACCAGCACACATTGCACCTGTCGCACCTGACACCATCCTTATGGGATCATATCTACTGGCACATGGTTTGGGCAGGGTGCGTGCCTGCACCACCAAAGCAGTGGTGAACGCTGTGGTGAGCAGTTTAAGGTTGTGAGGAGCTTTGTTGCTGCACTTTGACAGCAGGGGAAGAGGGCAGAGGAGTGTGGTTTTCCTGCAGCAGTTAAGAAATAGGCAGTGTCATTGAGCTGAGAGGTTGAGGAATGTGAATAAAACTGGTAAGTGTTGATCTTCTTATAGAAGGGCCAGTCTGGTCATTGTGTAGAAGTGCCTTGTTGTTAATGATGGCTGATAGAATCATCATACCATCACCAGAGTACTGTAAATTTTCTGGACATGGGTGTAGGTGTGGGAGGAGTGAAAGGCTCATGAGTTTTTCTCACCCTTTCTAATATGTGGAAGGGATGAGGCCATGCCCCTCAGGGCTTTACACGTGTTAGAGGTTGTATCATAAGGTGGCATTGTCAGTGCTCATCTCCTTGCTGCTTTAGAGCTAGGACCCCTCTACATGCCTCTGCATCCCTGGACTTGTACCCCAAAACTTACACAAATATCAGCAATAAATTTTGTGACGCTTTCTTTTTTTCTTTTTTCTTTTTTCCCAAGCATCCTCTTTGCAGACATAGAGGGTTTCACAAGTCTGGCCTCCCAGTGCACAGCTCAGGAGCTGGTCATGACGCTGAACGAGCTCTTTGCCAGATTTGATAAACTAGCAGCTGTAAGTTTTCTATTATAATTCTGATTTTTTTTTTCCTGTTGCAAGAATGACATACTGTGCTGGTTCACTGGATTTCTGTAAATAATCACTGCCCTAAAAGGCAAGCTATTGCAAGCATGAATATAAGCTGAATACTTCTCTCTCTCCCTGCCCTCCTTTTTTTTTTTGTGGTTTTTTTTTTGCTAGGAGAACCACTGTTTACGTATCAAGATCTTGGGTGATTGCTATTACTGTGTGTCTGGGTTGCCAGAAGCAAGAGCTGACCATGCACACTGCTGTGTTGAAATGGGAATGGATATGATAGAGGCCATCTCGTAAGTACCGTATTCCCCATGGGGAATTTCAGAACAAATAACAAGTAGATTGTATTTCCCGTTAGGTCTTCCTTACATTAGTAGCAAGGTAGCAAAACCAGGGAACTGATGCCAGCAAAAAGGGAGACCGGCTGGAACAAAGGTTTGATAGCAGAAAGACAGACAACTAGAGTCCGTTTCAGCCATGTGGAATCAGAGCTCAATCACCTGATGTGAAAGGCAAAGGTTACCATAATTACTGGAGGTCTCATTCCCAAAGGAGGATTTCAGTGAATTGCAGAAATGTGAAATCAGAGGATTGATAATCACTTTACTCAATTTCAATCACTCTTCACTTATCCGTCTTTAAAACCGCTTTTTACTCACCTTACAGTTCCTCTGCTAAGGTCTGTCTTGTCTAGTTTAACTAATACTTTTCCATGTGTTCCTATTCCAAAAAGGTAAGAGTCAAACCTTCCTTACTTAGTTAAATTAATTATTGAAGAAAACCATAAGGTTAGTCTAGCACAGATTGGTTGCATCCACAATGCTTTTTCCTTTATTTCCACTTACTTCCTCATCTTTATTTTTTTTTTTCTTTTAAAATCTGTTCTTTGCCTGCTCCTGAGGCCAGGCTAGTGATCCTGTCTTTATCCACACTACCTCTGCCTTCAGAGAGTAATAAATACCAAACTATATGACTTGGAGGACTGCAGGCAGTGTTGAATTTTGTTTGCATGGGGTATGAGTTTTCCCAGGCCATTTCTGTCAGGATTCAGGGGTGAAGATCTATTTGGTCATCTTGAGTGTATTCAAATTTAGATACAAAGTTCAGACAGTTTTGGATGGCAACTAAGCTGATCTTAATATCTACACCATCCCTGCTGCACAGTCTCTGCTTCTTTCTCCCTTTCTCTTCTAGTCTTATTTTGTGAAAATATTTTCTAAGTATCAATGGTGCCAGCTGAGAAGTAGAAGACCTCTGTGTTCGCCTCTCATTCCGATTATTAAACTGATGGAGTTTCCACTTCATCTTGATAAAATCTAGAGCTGCCTGTTTGCTGAGCTTGACTCAGTACATCCTTGCCATTTGAATTCCTGCAAGGACAGGAATACACACCCCCACCGCATTTCAGTGTCATTTCCATAAGACAGACACACTGTTTGAACAGCAGTGTTTCCACCCAGGAGACCCCATTCGAAGAGTGGTATGCAGCAGCATTCCGTTACTTTGCTAGGACTCCCTACCTTTACTTTCTGGGTTTAAAACTCTGTTGCTTTGCACCAGTCTCCTGTTGGGCTTTGTATGCAAAACACAAAATAAATTGTGAGTAACTGGTTTTTCAGTAGCCTTCAAAACGATGCT
This sequence comes from Heliornis fulica, assembly GCA_013399135.1. NCBI lineage: Eukaryota > Metazoa > Chordata > Aves > Gruiformes > Heliornithidae > Heliornis > Heliornis fulica. The sequence goes on along the minus strand of VXBZ01004964.1, from coordinate 4,014,433 downwards.
ATTTCTTCCTCATGGAGTGCAGTTAAGAGGCAAGTGACAAAGTGTCTTGTCAGACACGAGAATCAGCAATTCCTATCCATGAAGAGGCTGTGTACATTGCCCAGAAAAGTCTCACCGCGGCTCCGCAGTATGAATACGACTCTCAGCCTGATGAATCCCAGAGAACACGACACTCTGCTGCGTGGTTCCCTATGAGGCTGAGTAACACCAGGATGTCTAGACTTCATTAGCAGCAGCCCACCTTACCTTGAAGTAAACACGGAGCTGAAGTGCACTCAGTGTTTGTTTACAAATAGCTCTTCAGCAGCCTTTAAAACTTGTTTCCCACTTGATGTGTGATGAATGCATTTAACAATCTTATCTCTTAATAAGTCTGGAAGGTGACTCTGTTCTCACTCCCCCTGCTTCCCCCCACCTCCTCCTCCCCTAAGGATCAAGATAAGAGGTTTCACAATTAAGGTAACCAATAGCTACTGAACATTTGATTGCAGGCTTCACCAACACTGGGCCCTGCCGGTAAGCTGATTTCATCTGAGCACAGTAATAGCAGGGAGTGTTACCCCAGAGCAGAAAGATGGAATTATATCCACTGGACTGCTCATATAAACATTTTTTTTTTAAAGGAAGGTAATGAAGCAAGTTTTATTTGTCTGTAAAGAATAGCCAAACTCATTGGTTTTCTGTGAAACCTGGAGAAAGTCACCTTCTCATCAGTGACTCTGGAGAAGCTCTCTGGTCTTGTGTCAGTATTGTGGCTTGGCAGAGGGTGCAGTAGGGTTTGTAGCACTCGTGCAGCGTGTTTTTCCTCTCTTCCCAGTGCTGTACCCATGCTGCAGCTACTGTTATGTTTGCAAGGGTTATGGCTGCAGCTGCATTTTCATTACTCCAGTTCCTGTTGCTTTCCCAAATGAAGTAGTTGAAGCTCTTTCGTTGCATGCGCCTGTGACACCTTATCCATGTGCAACTTCCCTTCTCTGCTAGAGAATCTCTGCTGCTTGTTAATAAAAAAGAATGTAACTTCAGTGAGTAGATAAAAATTAAGATAGAGATGATAAGGGAGAGGGAACTCTAAGAGGGTAGGAGCAGTTTCAACAAGAAGTCATCTTGAACAGTCTTTTAAGGAACATACTTATGGGATGAACTAGAATTCAGAATTGGTCTGTCTTTAATAATTCATTTTCATTAATAACTAAAGAATAAATATTAGATCTATATTGATGTTAGGAAGTTGGGAAGACTTACCTGTCCAGAGGATGTTATCTAGAAAGGACTAGATAAATGTGAAAAACATGGAAGATTATGTCTGTTGGATATAAAGTACAACTTCATGCTGCAAGGAAGAAACAAGTCAAAGGAAAGGGAAGGACTGTGCAGTGGGTGAATTTGCCTGTGAAACTTGGGCATTCTGGAAATGATGTGATCAACTTTAATAAGAAGCAGAGTGGCTCTAATGGCCTCATCAAGACTTTCCCCAACCCACGTTCCTAAATATATTTTCCATGTGAACAGCTCTTGAAGTTAACTTTTGCCCTAAAAGGGCAGAACCCACAAAGTATTCCAGCAGTCATTTTGGGAGTCAGCAGAGCATCCAAAACCTCATTAAAATCAGAGCTTGAATATTTGTAGCAGAGTGACTGCAGTAGATGTGGTTCTCTGGTTTTGCTGCTCTGACTGCAGCTGTAAGCCCTGTTCAAGCTTTCCAACTGCAGTGGCATGTCTCACACACAGATCCTATTTCATTTGTGGAAGACTTGATGCTTGGTGCCATACAGACAAATGAAGATCTCTGAAACAATGTCCTTTTTCTCTTTGCAACATGCTGTTACTCTTAATGAGGCTGAGTGCTGACAGGTTATGTCCAACTTACATATGGAAATCAGAGACCAGCACTTTATTATTTTATTGTTTTTAATGCCCAAAAGATATATTTTTTAATGAGTTCTCAGCTTGACCATGAGTTCACAGTTCATGGATTTACTCCAAGGGCTCCCCTTTCTAATTAGTACTCTGCATGACCAGCTAGGTCATCCAAGAGCAGTACAGCTGGCCTGGTTTTATTCTGTAGTCCTGTTATGTGGATGTGAAGCACTGTGCATGTGTGTGAATCATTTCTGGGTCATAATGGATTTTTTGTGTTCTGGGTGCAAGGTTGTGCCATCAACTATGACCATACAGTTCTTGGTGATGTCCTTTCCCATATCTCTTTTCAGACTAGTCCGGGAGGTGACGGGAGTAAATGTCAACATGAGGGTTGGAATCCACAGTGGAAGAGTTCACTGTGGGGTCTTGGGCCTTAGGAAGTGGCAGTTTGATGTGTGGTCCAACGATGTAACATTAGCAAACCACATGGAAGCAGGGGGCAAAGCTGGGTAAGTTGTTTCATCAAAGCTGTCGTGTTAATCCACATGTTGATTTGTGTCTGACATGTCACAGTGATGTGGGGAAATGGGGGACAGAGGTTCAGATTCTTTATTTATGTCTGCTGTAAAATGAACTGTGGGTGTAGTGTTTTAAGCACGTACAAATGTTAGCAAGGGTATTCTGTTCCATGTCTACATGTCTTTGGTTACAGAACGTCAACTAAACCTCAAGATGGGCATTTCCTTCCATGGTTAGAACTGAATTCCTTATCTGTGAAACAAAGCTGATAGGTGCAAGATAAATGAGCAGGTCTCTGCAAACACTAGCAGAGCTTGTCATGGTTGCAAAGAGATTTTACGAAGTGTTCTTTCAGACCAGCCTTTTGTTTTGAGACTTTCCTGTGAGAGAGGAGAATCAATTCTTGTTTCACCGCTGTGTGGACTAAGTGAAGACTTGCTACCAAGTTGACACTATGAGTTTTTTCTACATACCTTTCCTCTTGCTATCTGGAAGAAAGCATAAGACTATGGTACTCGATAGAGAAGTCATTTATATCACAGTGATTAATGTGGCACTACAAAAATATATATCCTATGGTATATATAACCTCTGTCCACTGAGTAGACGTGTCCCTGTGGGTTGCCTTCATTGGCGTGCCGTTCCTGAACCAGGTCGCCACGCCAATGAAGGCAACACCTGTGAAGGGCCTGGGTTTGCAAAAAAATATATCTGCTCTGTTTTAGAGCAAAGTGAATTAAAAAAAAATGAGTGCTTTGTCTGTAAGGAGGTGCTTATAAATGGGTAAGATGCTTAACATGAACACCTCTCTCTTTAAGAAGATACCTCCTGGCCTTCCTCCTTTAGAAAAGATGAAACTTTGTACTATATGTAAGAATAGTGAGATGGCTGAATAAATTGATTTTTATCGCTTGTTTGTTTCAATACATGGAAACTGTCACTGACAGCAGCTGTTTTTCTGGGTGATAACTTTTCAGAGCTTACAGAACTGACTTGTCTTTTGTCTCGTTGAAGGCGCATCCACATAACAAAAGCAACCCTGAACTATCTCAATGGGGACTATGAGGTGGAGCTGGGTTTTGGAGGGGAACGCAACGCTTATCTGAAGGAGCACAGTATCGAGACCTTCTTGATTGTACGGTGCAGCCAGAAACGGGTAAGACCAAACAAACTAGTGCAGTTTTAGATAATTTTAATAACTGGATGGTCTCCAACACACCAAAGCAGAATGGACACCAGCCCTTACAGATGAGTGAGTTGAGTACCTGACCTTCACTGACAAAAACTCCATTTCTCCCTGGTTTTCCTGAACTTTTGTATGCTTTGAAGGGAGCATAACCACCTTCAGCATAAGGTTTTTGCACCAAGTACTTTTTATCAAAGAAACTGTCCTGGTTGTTTTCAAAATAATTTTGAAGAATGTTGTCAACATAGATATGTAGTTTTCAATTAAGTTTTTTACAAGTTCTTAAAGGAATAGATTAAAAGCACAAATATATCTTCTCTGTCAGACACAGACAGAGGTGGTTTTGTCAACCTGCTCACTGTGTTGCCATAAACATAAAGATCTGAGCAGCTCTTATCATTACTTTTCACCCTCTCTTTCTGAAGATGGGAAAATCTGTCCCACTGTAATGATGGATGATCACTGTGACAGTGGGATGAGATCATACCTACTGCTATGACAAGGGTCAAGCTGCATAAAATAAGGCTATTAGGGCATTACTGACTTGAATTTGAATCGAGTCAAACTCAAGTGGACTCCAGCCAACATACCTTCTTTTTTGACACTGACAATAATAGAAAATAGGTTGATGTTGTCACTAATTTGTATTCTTTTAAATAATTGTAGACTCTAATACTAAAGAAGGACATTTTGATCATCTAGCTGAGCCTAGCCAATAATATTTGTTAAAGTAATTTCTGCACTGTAAACACTAATATGCTATTCACAGTATGGACAGTCTTATAAAAATTGGTCTAAAATGAAAATCATTTCAATATTTCTGAATCTAAGACCAATTATACCTTCCCACAGCTGTAAATATGACTGCCATTAGATTAATTAGTTTTTGTGACATGTTCCAATAGCATGGTTGATTTGGATAACACCTATACAGAAATCCATTGCTGCTGCATCATTTCCTGAGAGAATGGAAACCTCAAATCTACTTAATGGATATTGTGTAAAAAATCTCCAAGAAATTCCCTTATCATCTGCTAAAGAGAGAAGCTGATGTTTTGGTTTCTGTCTGCTCATAAGATAAATCTCATTAACAATTGTCAATCTTGAAAAGAGGATTAGAGCTTGCAGTGCAGAATTATTGTTTCCCAAGCATCGCTGCCTGTCAGCAGGCCAGCGGATCTTTATACCTAAATCACTTCTTTGCTGGGTAGATTTAAGAAAGTAAACCAGAATACCCTTACAGTTAGGCCCTATCTCCTGGCACAGAGCAGCTATATTGACTTCTTAACTTGTGCACTCATCAAGCTGTCTCCATGTTCCTGTCTAGAACTGAAGGTTTCTCTGAAGAGGAAGACCTAAGATCAGGGTTCTGCCCCTTTCTGATGTAGTCAAACCCTACTAAGCAGCTTTGTTATTGCAGTGGCATATACACCTGGATAAAAGTTTTCGTGGATTTTTTGAAAGCAAAAATCCAAAGATCCATACTTGTTTTCTTTGCATTTGCTTTCAATTCCTTAAGCTAAGCTTTTGGTAATTAAAATATAAAACAGTCTTAACTCTGTGAGATACAAAGGGTGCCGTGCATATAATTGTAATATGAACCTATATGCACACACACATATATATATGTACATATATGCATATATGTGAGTGTGAGCATATATCTCAAGTAATTCTTGTCATAAAATTAGAAGGTTCCACCATAAAGATCTGTTGAATCTTTTGCTGTGTTTTGTTTGCTCTCACTAGTGCTTAAAGTGGGTGCTAAAACCTGGTTGCTCTGGTTGTCTGGTCTCTGCTGTCAGACAGCAATTGCAACCCCTCTCTCCCTCTCAGGAGCCTTTTTTCTCCTGAGACAAACTCTTCTAATGTCTTCTCACAGCAAACAAGAGACACACAGGCTCTCATAGAAAGCCCTTCATTTTCATGAGCATCAAAGGAAACCTTTACCTTTTGCATAGTTGCATTATCTTGGTGCTGGATATTTATTGAGGTGAACTGCTCTGACTTCTGTTAATGAAGTTTATGGCTATAATCTCTAAAAGAATGATCATGCATTTTGCTCACTTGGATGTCTCAGGTCCCATTTTTGCTATGTCACTCGTCAAATGTCAGGTGCTAATAGTCCTTTCTTGTTCTTATTAAATATGGCCTCTGCTTCTCTCATTAGCAAAGCCTGTCATTGCTATACTTGGCACCAAATGCAATAAGAAAAAAATTAAGTAAAATCTGCCCCGAGACTTGTCATTGAGTAACTCTATCAGTAACTCTCATTCAGGCAAATGCTTTCTCATTCAAAGCAATCTCTTGCCATTTCACTGGAAACCAGCTCTTTGCCCAGCTTGGTACTCCTCACCTGTCTCAGCCTTTAGTCTATAGCACAGCACTCTCTCAAATGCTCTATGGAAAAAACTAGGCCAGGGAGAGCTGCTGCATGTTTTCTGCTTAGAAAAACTTGGATGCTCTCAGTGTTGTTAATCCAAGCCCAGCATTTGCTGCTCTACAAGTTCTGTGTCATGATCCCTGACTAAATAGTTAATAAAAGTAGCTGTTACAGGAGCTGAAATTGCGGTTGGCAGTTTTGCACAGATCTGGAGGTTGTCCTTCTGACCTCAGAACAGCACACTTAAGTTTTGCTTACAGATTAGTCATGTTTTCCGTTTATAAACTTGCACTTATGATCCCTCTTCTCTTTTGCCTCTGCTGCAGTGGTTCTGATTATCTGCAGACAACTAATCTGTTCCTCCCGTTTTAGAGTAAAGTAGATTTTTAACTTTCTGTTATTCTCACATGATATAGAGTGACTTACAAAGGGTCACTTCTGTCCTTATGCAGTATTTGTCAGATATTTGTTTCATATATATTCAGTCAGATATGTGTTTCTAACAGACTTAATACCACAGCATAAAATAATTGGGGAATTCTCCAAGCATCTCTTTGATTTTCCTCCATTATTGGCTTTGCATCTTCTTTCTTTATCTGTAAGTCTGATAAACAGTGAATTATCAGCTATACCCAGATTTTTACTGATTCCCAATGTTAACCCTGAGACATTGTAGCGAACTACCCAGCATTACTCAGCACAGTGTCTTTATCATTCTGTGGAGTGGTTTTGTTTTATTCTTATTATCCATTTTTTTCTTTTTTCTCAAAGTTCACCCTTCAAACCATAATGTTTCTAATGCCCAGTTCTGTGCTTCCACCTCCACAACCTTTATATCTGTCCTCCTGCATTTTTTTTCCAAATGTCTGTCCCAGTCATTGCCACTGTCCCATCACATCCCCGCTGCCCTTAGAGTACTCAGTTTCATTATTATTGCCGTATCTGGCTGTCCCAGTTCTTGTGCTGCCCAAGTTTCCAGAGTTTGTACAGGATAATGTTACTTGGTGGGTGTTGGCAAGTGCTCTTCTTTGGGCTCAGGTTTTGCACTGATTCGCAGAGCCATCACAACTACTCTTCTCATCGCTTCTAATCATTGATAAAAGCTTTACTCTGAGAAGGATGAAAAAGTATGTGGTCAGAGGAGTGGTAAGCAGAACATAAGGTGCATAGGATTTTAAAAGCACATTGAGTTTACCACTGGTTTTGCTGTCCTCAACATTGTGAAAAGTCTGGGGCAAGGTTTTGCTTTGAACACAAGTGGAAACAAGATGTGACTGTCAACAGATGAGCGATACTGCTGACTAAACACACCGTGCTGGCTGCATGAAGTCGGCAAACTGAAAATATGTTGATTTTTTTCTAATATCTTTCAATTGCTGTAAACATGGGTGTTTCTTTTAACAATAGCAGGTACACAGCGGTTCCAGAAAGGGTTGTTGACGGTGGCCTTAAAACTGCTCAAAAAAACTTTGGCTGTAGTTCCAGAAAAACAATTCTCATTCTTCTCTAAATAGTGTCCTGGAACTCCATCCAGCTGAAGAAACAAAATGGTCCTTTTAGTGTTGTGCATGTGACTCTCCTAAAACACAATCAATCTCATGCGATGATTCCTCAGTTTAAAAAATGTAATCGCAGCTCGGCAAGGTTCCACTCGTGTAGATTTATGAAGGCAATGCTTCGGAGCAGGTAGGACTGCAAGATCATTCACATGTCAATAGGACTGCAAGACAATTTAAAGAATAATATGTAACTGAGATTTCACTGCTCAGATTACACTGCTTTGTGGCACTGATAGCGACCAATATGTTGGCAAATCCTATCAAACACTGAAGAAGTAACAGGCATTCTTGATGCAATTGATAAGTATAAGAAAATCCCAGCTATTTCTGCAGTTTTGCTGTAGCATTACTGCAGCTTAGTGTGTGGGAACTGGTGGTGGGAACACAATAAAACCTCTGGGAATAAGATTTACAGTCTCTTTGTGAGTCCAGATCTGAAAAGTTCCCACAACTGTTTTCTGGAGTTTAGCCACTTTAAATCTGAAAAACTCATTGCTATCAGAAATATTTTACCTGCTCCTGTTGTTGGCAGTACCTGTAATGAGCAGGACCGAAAGGTATCATCTCTTCCTTTCCTTTATCCTTCTTTCCAGTCTTGTTATGCCTTATGTAGCCCTGTGTACAAGTTGTCCTCATGCTGTCACTTGGCCAGGAAGAAACTGAGGGAGGATCCTCATAAATTTCCACACAGGACCTGTGATCCTTCTATTCTTCATTTTTCGTGTTTGTTATCATCACCCACTGAACAAGTGATTTTTCAGAAAATAAATTAGCTCAACTTTTAAAAATATCAGGTTTTAAAAAATGTTTTTGAATAAGCATTGATGTTAAAAACAAAGTCCTATTGTTCAAGACAATATAGCAGCACAGCATGTAATGTGAGAAACAAAAAATCCACTATGCTTGTATATATGTGTTTTAATCTGATTGGAAATATTGCTGAAACATAGCTCACAATCCAGTAGAAACCTGGGGTGGGAGAAAACACTGCTAAAGTTCACATAGCCATGGAAAATTTATGGTGCCTGACATCATGTTAGAAACAATATATAAGTATATATTTACCTATGTGTCCTGCCCTTACCACAACCTAAATGTGTCAGTGAACATGTAAGAGATCTTTTATTCCCTTCAAATTAAATAAGTGATACTTCAGAGTCATCAGGACTAGCAGCAGGTAGAAGGATCACTCACTGTCTGAGAGGGATTGGTACCTCTGCTTGAATTTTTGGCATTGAAGCTTTTCTCAAATTCTAACCAATTTTTTGACTCATGGGGGGAACCTGCTGTTTGTATCTTTTATCATCTGTTGAAGTAAAGGCATTTGCAATGTAACCAAATACTTTTGCTTTTATAGGTCCCCAGACTAGTTTCAATGTCAGGGCTTTTTCATTGCTTTTGGTTGAAAACCCTTCACTAAGATTTAATAAAATGGATTGACAGTGTCACTTCTATTATTGAAAACAATATATATTTGCTTGGAGATAATGAAATTTTATTTCCTACCAGTTTTCTGGCATCACATCATAGAAGAAAGAAACATAACTATGAAAAACATTTGTAACTAAAAAAACCCCACCAGAAAGTGCTACAAATAATGGCAGACACTGTAAAGGGCAGTAACTTTTCAAAACCAAAACTCAAACCAACTCAAATCTGGACATCACATTGCATGACATTAGCATATTTTTAGAAACATTTAAAACACAGCTCTTCTGGAGGTTATCCAGTGGCTCTGTCATGATTGCTCATGTGAAATTCAGCAGGTGCCAAGTGATGGAGTTTTCAGCTCTGGCAGATGAAACAGTGGTGGGTTTGATGTAGGGAAGAGGCGACGTGGGAGGCACTTGCTGTCCTGCGGGTGTGCAGTACAGGAGCATGTACGGTTCTTCCCAGCAAACATCCTGGAGAGCTGACAGCTCCCTTTGGTTTGCTCCCACTGGGTTTCCTTGAGATCCTACACATGTCATCCTGGCTGGTGGAAATAGATCTTCACTGGCAGCCTGAGGCTGCAGTGACCACCGCTGCTTATTGTCACGGGGCCAGCCGGGTGCCTGGCTTAGGACTCTTGTTGCAGGTGGCACCATGTCCCGTGGTGGTGGCCTGCAGCGCTACATTCCTGGGAATGTTTGGTGCCTGCACGGTGAGCTTGTGGTCTCCCGAGAAATGTTGTCATTGTAGCTGCCTCTTTGCAAGAAAAGAGATGATGATTTCCCGTGCTTGTCAATCAGGCAGCTTTCCCCATCACTGATTTTTAGCAGGTTTCTTAAAATTTCTTTAAAAAAATATAATTTGAGGCAGCATAACACTTGACATTTAACTCTCTGGTTACCATGGAAATAACACCGGGTGTTTTGCAAACTCCTGACAGGTACCAGTTACAGTGAATAGCGAGGAATCAAAATAAACAGGTAGGGAAAGCAGACTCTAAGCCAAAAAAAAAAGATTTGGACTTACCTGTATACAAAAGTTGAACACACAACACTTGAACTAAAATTCTAGAGTTTAAAACAGCAGATGCTTTCTTTTTAAATTATTCCATTGTCTGAACACTTTCTGAAATCCAAAATTAACTATTATGTCTAATTCTTTCTGTATTCTTATGGAAGCAGCAATTCTCTTGAAAAAGTTTAATCTGTCAAGTAATAAACAGCTAAGTTGTAGCTATCCTCACTGTCTGAATTTTCTACCTCTCCAGAGTGGGTCTCTTAAGCAGGGATATAATATTTTGCCAACCTTCAGCCATCTGAGTCAGTACAGGTGTATCCCAGAGTCCTCACTGACAAGTCCTCGGTGCCATCCTTGTTAGAGAAGATTAATGAGTTTGACCTTGTGTCTTTCCACAAAACACATTCCACATGGAGACATGCCTGTCTTTTTAGCTAGGGAATATGTTCAAAATAAGGAATTACCCAGCGTGTTGTTTAGCCCAGATGCACTCTGCACTTCTGTGCTCTTGTAACTGGCATCGAGCTCAAATGAAACTTTCTGACAGATCCTGTGTGAACTTTGCAGAAAGCTGCAGTTACAGCCAAGATTCAAAACCATCTCTGATAACAAAACTAGAGACTGTTGTCCACACTTCAGGAAAGTTAGTGTGAATTTTCAGCTAGGACTATGGTACAGGAGACAACTTTGTCACACGGTGCAATAGCATTGCCCTTAACAGATAGGCAGTTAAGTTGTTTGCACAATTTACACACTTTTCTGAGCATGCCTGGGAAAATGTTCCTGATATGTGGAAAATTATTTTCTTGTACCTATAGAGAAAGCTGTTCTTTATTCCCACAGCTTCAAGGAGCTTCTAGGCTCCTGTTCTTCATCCTGATCGCTTTGTGTATTGTTTCTCTTTTTTGGTTTGGGGTTATTTTTGGTGGGGTTTGTTGAGTTTTTTTGGAAGACCCTCTATGTCATATCTCAGCCTGGAACTGCAATTTCCTACATGAAGTTACTCTGTTTGATTCAGTTTACCTTAAAAAAAAATAGATGTCTCCATTCTGGAGTGATCCTAGTGTTTACACGGGTTATGGTGGTTATTCAAAACAAGCAAAGGAGTGAAACGGTGAGTGCAAGACATAAGTGCAAGCGTTCTAAAAAATGGGAAGAAAAAGAAATGGTGGTCTGGGACTGCTCCTGATCAGCAGCCACTTCATAAGGTTCAGGGCACAAAGCCAACTTCTGGAGTGAGAGATCAGAAGTGAGAGGTGCTTGGAGAAGGGTTGCCATGTATATGTTTCAAGATTTATTCTGTGTTTCTCTCTCATTTCTATTTCAGAAAGATGAGAAAGCGACAATAGCCAAGATGAACCGTCAGCGCGCTAATTCCATCAGCCACAACCCACCGCACTGGGGTGTTGACCGACCCTTTTACAACCACCTTGGAGCTCACCAGGTCTCCAAGGAGATGAAGAGAATGGTAATGCCTTGCTTTATGGACATGATTTTATTTTGATACAGTGTTCTATATCCCTCCGTGCTTTGTTTGAAGGCTTTTTGCAGCCCCGAAGGTGTTTTCCAAATGGGGGTGGAAAATTCTACTTTGTCTCCAGAAATAACAATAATCAATACATCTGGAGGTGAGTGGTTGTGAGATGAGGTACAAGGTTGTGCGAGAGGGGAAGGGAGGCTGAAAGGCAAAAAAAAAGGCTCTTGTGTCTGACACGTCCCACGTTCTGAAAACTCATCCAGGCTGTGTGAGAAGATGAGATTATCTATGGAAACTGCTCAGTAACCCAAGCATTCAAACAGCAGCTGACATATGTTTGTATTAGACCATTACAGGCTTCAGCAGCCTTGCTTTCTAACAGCTGGATGCTGTTCACCTTCTATAAGCTCCATGCCCATGTAGACTCATGGGTCTCCAGGAATCACTTTGCTGTGTTTTAACTTTTGAGAATATATTCTCAAGTACACAGATTAATTGGCCTAAAGTACAGGAATCTTCATTTCTTGCTTATACCTTTAAGTCCTTCTAAATGAAAAAGAACAAGAGCTAGTTACCAATACAGTTGGGTTGAGAGCACTTTTATGGCTTATTTTATATAAAGTTGTAGATGATATTTTTTTTCCTGCAATAAAGATGAAGAAAAGAGACTTTTTATTAAAATGGCTGTTTAAAGCAATACGAAAATATGGTGAGGGTGATGGAGCACTGGAGCAGGCTGCCCAGGAGGGTTGTAGAGTCTCCTTCTCTGGAGACATTTAAGACCTGTCTGGATGCCGACCTGTGTGACCTGCTCTAGGGAACCTGCTTTATCAGGGGGGTTGGACTCGATCTCTTGAGGTCCCTTCCAACTTCTGTAATTTTGTAAAAATATTTAGCGCCTCTATAATTGCACATGTAATCAGATTGCTCTGTGACCTTCTTAATGTTCTTCTGAGCCTTCATGCACAGTCAGAAGCATGTGTTTGTTCCCCATAGCAAAGTTCTGCTCCAGGTCACAAAAGACTTAAAGTAGTTAAAGAACTTTTTAACATGAGATTCACTCCCACAGCTTAAAAATTCTGGCATAGCTATAAGTACCGCATATGGTGTCTTCCAATGGGAAATGCTGGCACATTTATTAATAGTTGGCGCTAATATTATTCAATCATAATATTATTTTACAGTACTAAACCAAATTTCTTAATCTCCATAGTAATGTTTCTTTCATTTCTCATATCTCCAAATGAGGGCTTCTGGCAGAAGCGTACTGATCAGTGGAACGGTGCACTTTTATGTGGGCTTTTCAATAGGGTGCGCTCAATAGGCATGACATTATTAGGAGAGCCTAATCACACTAGCACATAATTATAATTATAAGTTTCTTTGAATAGCTTTTAAGGGGTTCTTGCAGCCTCCTGTTCAGAAACAAGGTGTAAGCATGCCAAACGGTATTATGCTTCTTGGTGTTAATTACAGTTTGCCGTGTCTAGCTGGTTGTTCAGTTGGAAAAACATAATTATTTATTGAAATATCAAGCTGATTCCTAAAAACTTCACTGGTCTTCACTTGTAGGAGGAAAGCTTCTCTTTTTTTTTTTTCTTTTTGGGTTTTTTTTTGTTTGTTTCTCCATATCTTCCACCTTTCCCTGTAATCATATTCACCTTTTCATAAATTAAGCAGCACAGAAAATCTTTTCCACTCGATCTGCTTCTATACTGCTTCTTGCATTAAGCTCTTTTATGAGAGACTGATGTTGCATGTGTCAGACTATTTCGTGAAAACCAATTTAAACCTGATTCAGATATACTATTTTCAGTTAGACTTCTTGCTCTTGGGGACAATTTTTAAAAATCTGTTGTTTAGAGTATTTCCCACTGCTTTATGTTTGAGATGCATTAGCCAAAATGAACATGCTGCTCTCTGTGGCCTAGAGACCATTTCAGTATCTGCTAGATGGACATTTTATCGATTAGATCATCGGAACAATTTCTCCACGTCCTGTCTCAACTCTTCCTCTCTGTGTTAACTTCTAATTGAAATATGCATTTCTTCATACCACCCAGCTTTGCACAGGACTCCATTTGTCTGTAATCTCTAACATTGTGCTACATGGATGCTGTCTGTTGCTTAAATACATGCACAATGTGCGCTGGCTCCACACACACACACACACACTGGCTGCAAACTGCCTGCTTAGAAGTGCAAAACACAGACAGACAGAAGGGGAGCAGAACTACAAAGGCTTTTTCCAGCGCTCCTCTGGGATGACATGTCATTGATCTCGGTAAGCCACACGAGCTTTCAAAGCTCTTGAAAATGTGCTCTTTGTTCCACATCACCCACTATTCCCCCTGACCTCTTGCATGTAATTATACATAGCCTTTTTTCTTGGAAACTATGACCATGTAAGGTTGGATTAGTCAAAGAAGTGTGCCGAAGGCAGGCAGTGTGCATTGCCTTTCTCTTTAAAGCCTGGAGCTCCTTAGCACTGGCATTTCATAGCAGGGGCTTATAAGGGGAATTGTGAGATAGTCCTTAGGCAGGAGCCAGGTAATGTTGCAGTGATGTGAGGTTGCATTATATTGATGTGTAGATATGAACACACTTGTGTGTGAGGAGCAATTGGAGTGGTTGTAAAGGGGACAGGATTTTTACAAATGTAGAATTACATAGAACACTTTACATTATGAAGGCACTCATACTCCCAGAAAAGAGCGAGACAGGTTTTTTTTGCAGTGCTATTCATGATTCCCCAAGAAAGAATATTAAAGTTCCCTGAATTGCATTTTTTGGAAGGAATTGTTATATTTACTAGAAACTGGATTATTTTGGCCACATTTCTTCCATTTGAATGCTGGCTCTGTTTTTAGAATATATTAGTCGTAGTCCTGGATGAGATGGATTGCTATCCAAGGTAGCCATATACTCAGTTCCCCCCACCACCTCCTCTTTTGTCATGCATTTCAACATGCTGCCATGTCTGAGTACATCAGCAGCACATCTGTCAGGGTTTGTGTGGGAGGGCAGCCTGGAGGACAGCATGGGGAGGTCTTTGGCCCGTGCTTCTCCCCGCAGTGTGGCTTGGAGCTGAAGCTCTGCTAGGTCTGACTTTCCACGATGCTCTTGGTCTGAGTTGTTCCCCTGGGTACACAGGAGGCACTTGTATGCACATATAAATAACACAAAGTATCCTGCATGTGTCCATGCAGCAATAATATAAAATATCGGGAAAAATCTGTATGCAAAGGAGCAGCGCTCCAAGTCTCCACACACCAGCCTGGTCTTCCCCAGTGTCTTCCTTCTGGTACAGTGTTTAATTGCAAAAGGGTAAAAAATACACAGACTTGAAAGCATTTGAGAACACAGGTACATTTATAGCTGTAACCATATTTATACACCACTAAGAAATACTTTGCATTTCACAGTATAGATTTCAGAGTGCTTTTATAAATATTGATGGATTTTATAATTCTGAAAATAGTACTTGTGTCTCAGTTTTCACCAGCAAAACAAAGCTACTATTAAAAAAAAAACAACTTGGAGATTGTAGTTGACTGTAAACCAAAAGAGGTTTGTTGCAAACAATGATAAAAAGCCACTTATTGATACTTCCAAAATTACAGGGCTGTTCTGGATGGCAAAATATTCTTTTGCATCTTTTACCCTGCTCAGCATCATTAAGGTTGTAGCTGGAAAACCACATCCAGTTTGGGTCCTTGAGGAGAATTTGAATGAATTTGGGATAGTCCTATGGAGAAAACTACAAATTAGGAGAGTTTCAACAGTGTGACTTGTGAAGAAGTTTTGGAAGTACTGGGTTTGTTTAGTCTAGAATGAGAAGACAGATGAGAAACAAAAGTCTTCAAATACACAGAGGTTTGTAAGGATGGAAAATAATGGTAAAACATTCTCCATGACTGCAAAGGGCAAGATTAAAAATAATAATTTGCTGCAAGGAAGATCTAAGTTAAGAAAAAGCTTAGATGCAAGGAAGAAGCTGAATAAGGAGCTTGGGGAATTCCTAATTTTCCTGAAAACGTTTTGTTTATTATAGTCAGGGTTTTTCTGTATGGGGGCAAATATAGAAACAGTAATGTAGACAAACCTCTATGAGGAAAATTTATAGGGAATAAAGTATTTAAGAATAATATGGGGAAGATATAAAGACTTAACAAAGTTTCCAGTCTTCCAGGCCTCACAGAGTACCGAAGCATCGATCTGACAAAGCATCCTTTGTACAGGAGCCAGCTATACCTGCAACCTTTCTGACAAGTATTTTTCTAGCCCTTGTTGATAATCCCCCAAGGATGAAAATCTCACAGTCCTCCTGGGACTCCTTTTCGAAAGTTTGATTATTTTGCTTGATGTTTTGCTTCACATTCCCTTGCTTGAATTTTAAGACACGGTGCTGCTTGAGCTCCTCACAGCAGACAGAGGAAAGTTTAATTTTCTCTCTTTTGCAGTTATCTTCTCTGTGTCTGAAGACTATTACCACAGCTCTGATTCCCTCATCAAGTTCTTTCCCCATTCAGTGCTTTCCAGCCCAGTGGTTGTTCGTGTTCCCCTCTGAGCACTTGCTGTTTCATCGATAAGAGGCAGCGCCTGCACTGAACTCAATGCTCCTGCTCAGGTTTTATGGTCATTTTTGAGGTCTTACAATCAGACTTGACACAGCCTGATGCTGTCTGGCTTCAAAAAAAAAAAAAAAGCCCAGAGTTAGTTGTGTCATGGTATCTACTCAGCTGTGGGAAGTCCTGCTGTTGGCTCTTAAGGCTGCCATACAGCTATTATATTTGTTTTACACTGACTAGTATGACTAAGCAGGTTAGCTTGTTCCACTGATAGATGCTTTGGAGAAGGTTTACTCCAGAAACAGGTATCTCTAAGCCTTTATATTCAGATGTGAGCTGCGTGTCTAATGTGAGTACTGAGCTCGGTTGTAGATGCCTGGTAGATTTCCTTTTTTCAGCTGCTGGAAAGGTTTAACGTTAGGGAGTTTAGGAACAGAAAGAGGAAACCCTGAAGATCTGCAATACTGAGTTCAGTCTGACCATGCTTATGTCATGAGTCTGACTAAAGTGGCATTTCATTTGCAGGGAAATTGTGTATGACATCAACATTAATTACAAAGTGAAAACCAAAATAAAATCAAATAGGGATTATACATGTGTTGGAAATTGGCAGCATGCAGATGTTAAAAACATGAGACAAGGTTATAAAAGGTTATGCATCCTGGATACAGCTAGTGCAGTAAAGAACAAGCTCTTCTTTCAGGTGGGCACTGCTTGATTCCTTTCAGCGCTGCTCAGAGCCCTGCACAGTTTTCTACGTGATATTTTGATTGCTTGGTGTTTACTTTCTCATGAAACATTTATCTACAAGTCTGGTCATTCAACCATAAAATGTAGTTCTTTGTCATATTCACCCTGTCCTAAATCAAACAATTTTCTGCATGTTGCATCGCAAATGCTGCTCACTTCCTCCCTTTGTGTCTCCACATTGCCCTTACAATGGATTTTCTTGTTAAAAGTCAAAACTGAGGACCAGATGCATCAGTGGAACAGACACTATAGCTGGCTCTGTGCCAACTCTGCGACTTAAACATCAGCAATGATTAAATAATGAAAATAAGGGCAAGTTTTCCTTAGTCAATAGAGCATCCCCATCAAAGAGAAGTGGATTTCAGTCCATGCATGAGGCAGTGAGGGTTCACCCTCCTTTCAAAGGTTTCATTTGACTGAAGGTCACCATTATCCTCTTTTCAAGCAATCATCTGCTAAATCTGGTAATAGCAGCACTGACGTCAGCAGGACTGGACAAGGGTGCTCAATGGAGAAGAATTTCACCCACTATTTTCTTGCTGCTGTTGTACTGTCCAGAATCCCCTGAACTTGTAATCAAGCAGGGAGAAACCCTCGAGCAATACTATTTGCTGTATTCTCCACATATTGCTATGGACCTGGGAGGAAATTGTTAGTCTGGTTTGGGGTTTATGTAGCTAATTTGGTTTAGCTAGCTCACAAAGAGCAAGGGAAGGAATCCTATCCTGCAGTTATGCTATAAAATTGCTTTGGTGCTTCTGAAAAGAGGATTTTCCTGATTCACATGTTCCATGTGATCTCAAGTAAATGAGTGGGAGCCATATAAAACATCATGCATTGCTCATATTGTCAGAGGATTCATCCAGTTTTGTATCCTCATCTGCAAACCTAACTTATTCTAGTTGATCAGGGTTTGCAATCATCTGTGATTAAATTCTTTAAAAGAGGTATGAGAGCCAACAAGATGCAGCAGCTGATCTGCAGCTGCTTTTGTGAAACTTAGGTAGAGTTTATATTTGTTTGGAAGTCTTACCATGATAATTTTTCCACCATTCAATACATTTTTCTAGAGTAAATCATAGTAATGTGGGAAAAGGTAGTTTGGATCAAGATTCTACTAGAAAGTGTCAGTTTCTGAGTGGGACTAAATTAAACTTATAGAAAAAAAATTCCCCTTTCTTCACAGAAACATTTCTTCTGTTGTTCATGGAGGCAGAGGTGGAGTTGTGGCACTTACCAGAATTATTTCCAAGGCTCCCTAAAGCAGCCAGTAAGCTCTAATGACAAAAGCATGCTGGTCAGCAGGTCTGGGTCTGTGTTCCAGAGGGTGAGCAGCTCCAGCCGACACCAGTGGGTGATCTCAGTTAAGGCTGGTTCGGCTCGGATTCAGCCTGCCCGCATTTGATTAGAAGGCTACTTGACAGTAGTTTCTGTAGTTTGTTGTGTTTATTGTCATGTGGAGTGTAGAGATGAAAGGACAGAGATGAGGGAGCCAGGAACTGATTCAGAGTATTTATAGGACTAGCTATTTTTATGTCTTTTTTCTGTGTTACGAGTTCTGGTAACTGCTGACAAGTGAGGTGCAAAACCACAGACCGTTTCACTTGAAATCGGGACCTTTGAACTGAAGAAATTTGGATTCAGAATTCACAGAGAAATGGGAAGTGTGAGCAAGCTAGGCTTCTCAGAGGTGTGAGTTCTGAGCCAGGACGTATTTAAAAACAAGGGGGAGGAAAAAACTATTTCAAAAGCAACCACTTATGTTCTATAGCTATAAATCTTATGGGCCGAATAAATTCATGGGTTTGGCCAGGTCCGGTCTACCAGCTGGGCTCTGTGTATGAAATCATTTTGAGGAGAACAAAGTAGAGGATTTCACCATCTGTGAGTGGTGCAGAGGAATGAAAGTCTATTTATCAAGTGGGGTGGGCTGCAGAAAGGGAGCACTTCAGCTTTCCTTTTTGGAGCTCATTAGTCTGTGTTCCAGCTAGAGCAGACACACTCATCATATAATCTGTTTCATAAACTGTTTTTCTGCCAGTTTGTTGTTCTGCACTTAGATGCTTGTTAAATATCCTTCCTATCAGGCTTAGTATTTTCTGTGCCAGTTCTTCCTGCACTCTGCTATAGAAATTGCATTATTTCTGGTTTGAGTGCTTTGAAGTCCTTCAGTTTTGTTTCTGCTTTTACACCTGACAGCATCTATCTTCCTAGCCATATCTTGTTGACCACAGGGACAAAGACAGAATATATAACCCTGCTGAAAACAGATGTGAATAATTAGTTTTGTGGTGGGGCCAAACCAGGTTCATTTTTACCTACATTTACTCTCAGCCTGTTACTCTCATTTTCTGTTTCCCATGGGAAGCACCTTTGCTTTGCAAGTTGGTCTGACCTCTTACAAAATTCATTCTGTCCCTATGTCTGAAGGTCTTTCAATTTCTGCTTTAACATCATGTAAGCCCCATTTCAACTTTGTTCTAAAGGTAAAAAGGGGCAGGGGAAATTAGCTTCTCTGACATTAGCTCTTACAATCTTTGCTGGAGTTACCAGCAAAGTTTTTATGGTGTAATCGGTGCTTCCCGGCCATGTTGCCATTAAGAAGTTCATAGAGCTCATCAAGCCCTCTACTGTCTTATTTTTGGAGCTAAATGAAAAGTTAAGAGGATATAAAGTCTATTCCACTTTCCTTTGCATATTTACAATATGTTAATAATTGCAGCTAATGTTCTCAAAGTTAGAATTATTATTTCTAATGGTTCTTGATTTGAAGCATTATGGTACAGCAGTCAGCTTGTCATGGCTTTGACAATCACTTTATCATTCTATTTAAGGAATCAGTTTTAATCTTCAAAGAAAAGGGCTTAGTTAATTTAGAAGTCAAGCAGAGAGATGGCAGTCATATGAGCTTTCAGCACAATAGATATTCATAACATATCCCCCATAAAATCGTAAGCCTCAGGGACAGATGCAGTAATATAACATTCCTTCTTTTTTACCTCCTGCACATGTCTACTCCCACTGAGGATGGTCATTAAAATTAAGGGCTTGTAAATTCAGAGCCACCTGACCTGCCATAAAAAATAAGGGTAGTTCTTTTTTAAAGAATCTCATGTAGAAAATAAGAAAGAGCAGGACTGTTCTCTGGTAGGTACTAGTGCCTTTAAGGAAGCTGAATCAGCTAAGTTTGGGTTAATATTCCTGAAGAGAGAACCATCTTAGTCTCAGAGCAATTATTAAATGCTATTACCTTTACATTTGCAATCTAATGGCAGAATAATGCAGCCTCCTGGGAGAAGGCGAAAATCTCCAGTATCAGGGATATTTAAAATGAGAGTGAATAAAAATTGCATGAGGTCCTATATGCAGCAGTCCATTAGTACTGTGCTGCGATAAGACCCATCTCATGCTGTATGTTCCTGTCTAGAGAACGGGAATTTTGGCTCCAACAAGGGCTACTTCAACATCATGATTATGGTACTGTTGAACACCTGTGAAGTCCTGTCTGTCTGCCTCTTGTAGCCATCTTCACCACTTTTGCCATTTTCATCCCTGACGACAATTCCCAGCCTCTTCTTCATGGCACCCTAAAAGGCCATCGGTGCTGCTTCAGGCTGCTGTCAAGAGGGGCTTTAAATACTTAACTCCAGGAATTGGCTGGTTTTCTTCCTAACCCCTTATTCCCATTCTCCCAAACAACAGGCACCTCGTTTTGTCTGCTGTTTATTTCTGAGTGTTAAGAATTCTGGTTTTGTGTGTGCAGAAATGCCAGTCTTGACACATCTTTGTGCAGCTCAAAGTCTTCTCTGTACTGGAGCAGGTCAGGAACAGCCCCAGCCCAGCCTCCAGCAGTGAGCACAGACAGGAGAGATCAGGGATGCTGGATGGTGGCTTACAGACACTCTTATAGCAGCATCCCCTGTTATTTCACTTCCCTGCTTGAGCTTGGAAATTTGTCAACTAGATCATGAGCGTGTTAGTCCTTGAGGAATGAAGGCAAATCCATTAAGACCATATTTCTGCAGGGTTGATTGTGCTTAATGTTTATCCTGTGTGTAACAGACCATTGCAGTTCATGCAAGCAGCCTTGTGCTGAGCCAAAGGGCTTTAATGGGAGCAAAGCATCTGAGTCCACAAGGAACTAAAATATTTGCCATCTGCAGAGAAGGAAAAAGACCCAGGTGTCATTACTGCCCGAGCCTCGTGCAAAGGGAAGGAGATAATTTAAGTGCAGATTTTTCAATAGACCGAGCAGGCCCATGAAGTAGGAGATGACAAAACATTAACCAAAACCCAGGGGGAAATCTCCCTCCCGAGCCAAAACAGGATGAGCAGAGTGACCCTGTACATGTCATCATCTCCTCTACTTAAAAGGCTTCTTGGTATGTCATTGAGACATGGACACTTTGGAGGGTGGGGAATAAAAATCTCTAGTCACAGCCAGATCTTAGAAGTATATTTGATCTGTATCCTGGCAAAGTCTTTCTGTGCAAATAAGAAAGATCTCCTGAATGAAAGTATCTGGGTTTTAAGAAACTGGTTTTAAAGGGATTTTTTCCATAAAATAATCCTGCAGACCTTTCTTCCTAACAATTCCATTTTTGGCAATTCTGCTTGAAGAGTCTTCTATATGAAATGGGAACATTTGAAGTGAATCATTTAATTTGCTTAACCTAAAGAGGTTCCTACTGCATTTAATTTTAAGCTGATTCTCTCTAATTAGAGTTCAAGTCACTCTTAAATATTTAGCCTTGTTAAATGCAGATCCAGGAAAGAAAATGTAATACTCTTTCCTTTTTTGTTGGTTTTTTTTTTTTTTGCTTTACCTGAAATATGCCTTTTTTAATTTTAAATTTTGTAACACCAATTTAATTTGAGCTACCAGCATGATTAATTTTGAGAGCTTCAAGAACAATTTAGTATATTAAATTGAAAGGTAGATCAATTAATTCTGTGTATTTTAGAGCCTTTCCTTATAACAGTTTTTCTAGGAGAGAGAAGCAAGGCAGAACCAAATTCCATGTTGAGTGATCTCCCATATAAATAACCAGTTAAATATTTGTCCTATTTATTTTTCCACGCCTGAAATATTGGGGTATTTTTTGAGGATATCCATCTTTGAGGTGTTTTGGTAACTTGACCTGGTTGGCCTGTACCCTCAAACTCATGCATCTAGAAGGCAGGAGTATGAGCTCTGTGTTAGGTTCAGTGGCATGAATAGTTACACTGCTGTTCCTGAATATCAGAGCATTTTAGTCTGATAGAGTAGTCCAGTCTTCTGCTGCAGTCAGTCATCGAGTTCCCATGTTTCTGAGCTTCAAAACCTGAATTGATGTCTATCTAGTACGCAATTACTCATCAGCTCCCTCCCCTCACTTCTTGGCTGGTAGCTATTCATGTTCAGCTGATTTTTTTCTTTTTTTTTTTTTTCTTTTTTTTNTTTCTTTTTTTTCTTTTTTTTTTTTTCAGCCTAACTGACTATGACACCAGACAAATTAGTGAGCATTTTGTCTCCATGATTAATCAGTGAGCTTTCAGTTTTGGCACTGTGTTGTAGCATTGCTTAGAGGATAAATAAATAAATCAATCAGATGTTCCTGACGATTGTAAAATGATTAAGCAAAGGAAAAAATAAGGCGCACAACACAAAGTTGAATGATCGCTTCATCACTCATGTGAAATGAAAAAGTTTGGGTTTTTTTGTTTTTTTTTTACTTGGCTAACTGGACATTACAAACTCAAAAAGGGGGCCTGTGTGAATCTCATGAGCTGTCCTGGGATGCATCAAAAGAAATGTGATTGTCAGGTCAAAGGAAATAATTGTGCCCCTCTAATTCCCTCTCACAACATCCCAACTGAAGTACTGCATCCAGTTCGGGGATCCCCAGTGCAAGAAAGACATGGACCTGTTGGAGCGAGACCGGGAGAGGCCACAAAGATGGTCAAAGTGTTGGAGCACCTCTCCTATGAAAATAGCCCGAGGGAGTTGGGGTTGCTCAGCCTGGAGAAGAGAAAGTTCCAGGGCAGCATTTAAGTACCTAACGCAGGCTTGTAAGAAAGATGGGGATAAACTTTTTAGCAGGGCCTGTTGCATTAAGACAAGGGGTAATGGTTTTAAACTAAAAGAGAGTAGATTTTTAATAGATATAAGGAACATTTTTTTACAATGAGGCTGGTGAAACACTGGCACAGGTTACCCAGAGAGGTGGTAGATGTCCATTCTATGATTCATTGACATACTAACTTTGAATCAACGTTACTATTTCCTTCTTCCCACTGGATCTGCTGGTGGTTGTTACTGAGAGACTTCCTTATCTGAATTTGATGGGTTAACTTGGATTTTCACTTTCTATTTTGAAGTGTGCTTTTAGTCTGAAGCAGAGTGTGTAAAATGGTAATTGTGCTCACTGTTGACCTGTGTTATGAAACCCACTCTGTCCCTCTTGCAAATCTGATGCTGTTCAGGGAGACTGGTTTTACTTCTCTTCATGTCACCCAGTTGCTAACTAGTTGCAAGGACAAAATCTGTTTTCATTTAGTATCTGGTCAAAATTATTGTTTCTCATGATGTTGAACAGGGAAAGACTTGCCGGAGGATTTTTACTTTTTACAGTTGGGACAGATTTCATTTTGCAGCTCTCAGGCTGGTAGCGGCTGCAGGTCCTGCAGCTGGAATATCCTCATGTGCTCTGAGTGGTTTTTGGCCTGAAATCTCTGGGAGGAAAACAAAAGGAATTCTTCCTATCTCCCAGCTACATTTGGTTTATGTTTTGGAACACAGGGTACAAACTCTGTGCCTGACTATTTGACCCTGCTTGTCAAATATACAACTTTTCTTGACTTTAGTTAGATCTAAGCCAAGAAGTCAGAGGGCACATTTTGTCTCAGCCCATGCAAAATGGTCAGTTTGATGCATTTTGGTTTATTAGCTATATTAATGCTAAACTTTTAAAACTATGCCCCCAGATATATATTTCTCTACGGAGAACCCGTAAATACGTACACTTACTCAGTTCACATGGCCTTGAAGGAACTGTGAACATTTGGCTATTACAAAAATTATAAATAATTCCTGAAATCTAATTCAATAAAACATGTTTTGTGTGTGCATGCAGTGAGGGGAGAAGGAAGGCCCCTTGGGGTTCCTCCTGAAGAGATGAAGAGCAAAATGCATCCATCTCTCTTAGCCAAGCCCTGACTTAAAGAAGTGCAGCCTTGTTGGAAACTGTACTTCTCCTGTTATCAGCGTGTTATCAGCCCGTTTTATTTCAAGCAAAATATAACCTCCATTATAGTACCAGCATAATTTCCATTCTGTCATTTCTAATGGTGGCTGAAAAAGCAGGCACCTGATCTAATGCATCCCAGCAGTCAGCTGAAGCAGTTCCCTTATATTTGCTTCCATAAATTCATATCTGAAGGCATGTGTTCTTCTAAAACTGCTCTGTCTGCACAATGGCACAGCAACTCGAAATACTGCCCTGGGTCGGTACAGCTCTCCATCCACACCTAACAAACGAGCGCCCTGAAAGCTCCTCTCAAAATGCCATTCTCAGGATACTTTCTGTTCTCAAGGTCAGCCTGTGTCCTAACCCTTGTGTCCTTTTCCTTTCTTTCAGGGTTTTGAGGACCCCAAGGACAAGTAAGCAAATTTACTTCTGTTATACACTGTTATGTTTGCACATTAGGGATATTTATTCTTGTATTAAAAAAAGACAAAAATTAGTGTCCAGCAGCCAAGAATAATGCCTGGGTTCCCCAGAGGTTTCCCCTGGGGGCACAGCCAGTCAAGGGGATGGGATTGACTGATGTATATTCAGAACTGCCACTGCCCTCGAAACATTTATTCGTTTGTGTGGTTCTGACTTGCTTTTGAATTAAAATGCTGTTGTTTCTCCTCCTCTCACTCCCAATATTCTCTATGTGCTGCTTTGAAAATACCCCAACAACAAAATCATGCTGTAAAGTGTATTGAAGTGTTGAACATATCTGATAGGTAAAAGCTGTGTATGTATTGTGTTATATATAGATTCTGAGTTTATTTGTATATACTATACATTATTCATTAATACATATTACCTATTTCTGTATGTAAAAAAGAAGTCAGAAATGACAACATATTTGAAAAAAGTAAATCCAAACTTTGATACTCTAAAATAATGCAGTACTAAAGCAGCATTCTAATTTTTTTCATGTAGAATGTTAAAAAAATATAAAATAACAATTTAACAAATTGAAAAATTACTTTTGGAGGGGACAAAAAACCCAATCATGGTCACTTTCTAACTTCTACAGATATACACAACAAAAGGTCTCCTGTATTGAAAGTGGTTGAAATAATTTCACATTCGATCCTACTGAATGGCATTAATTGTAAGCTTGCTCAGAGCAAGATAGGTGACAGCAGAGGGGACCAGTGCCTAAAATGTATTGCTGTTGCTCCTTATCGTGTTTCTCAGGCTGCTATTCAGGAATAACCAGACCTCTGTGAGCTGGGACAGCAAAATGCTTTGGGAAAATTCACATTATAGTGGTTGAGTGCAATACCCTGAAAGTAAAGGGAAGGGATAAGCTTGAACATGGTAGTAATTAGAATCATTCTCTCCTTCCTTTGCCTTTCACTGCAAACCTGTTTCTTCATAACATAGTTCTGTACAATCTGAGATGTTCTACTGATGCTACAAAGTTTTTAGGGGGAGTCACCAGGATTTGTTGTTGCATCCATGGCTGCTTGGAACTCCACTGCTGTCAGATATGCTAGACAAAAAAAAAAAAAAAAGCAAAGAGATTATTATTATAAAATAATTCTTAGGAATACAGAAATTTTAAGTATCTCTTATGAAATAGCATCGCTCCTCATGGTTTGTTCATGAAAATAAAATTCAGCTGCCTTAGCATTGATCCACAGCAGTCACTCAGCTGAGGAATGGTATATCCACTGTTGCTCCAAGGACCATAATGTCCCTCTTCCTTACTGTAATTTGAAAATGTTACCTGAGCTGTTATGGCCAATAGTGAAGAGCAGTGTATTTACAGTGCTGGCTGATTCAGTGTGATGCAAGCTTATTACACTGACTGCAGGATTTTTGCATTTCAGTTCAGCACCAAGAGCAGCTACTACCTGCCTCAAAATCTCTTGAGCCAGAAATATGCTTAACTCAGAAACAAATATTTGGCCAGTATAAAATGCTCTAGCAGAAAATGTTCATGGTGATATTGGTTAGAGTCATACCTAAACCATGTCAAGCACTCAACCCAGTGCCTTCACATGCAGAGGAGCCAAGCACCAACACTTTTATAGCAAAGGAAAGTGGTGGACACCTCACACCTCTGAAAACAGGGTCTGACACTTAAGTGCCTAAATCCAGATTAATTTACTGAATTTGGCATGAAGCATTTAAAATTGTGGCATACATGTAGTTTTGGCAATGGTCACACTCTTAATTTGGAGAAAGTAATTACATCAGCAGAACATTTTTTGCATTACTTTGAAGCCAGCACCTCTGGGCTAATTGCTGGCTTTCACATTTGCAAGCAGAGTGCAGAAGTTGCTTCAAGGTCTGGTCATGCTGTTCTTGACCCTTGCAACAATTTTCTGTTGGCCGCATTTGGAGAATTCTCAGCTGTGCTTTTAAGAGGTATTTCTGGAAGTTTTGTGGCAGCCTGAAATCCTTGGTTTCATACACACACACAATCAATATATCAATAAGTATTTCCACATACACATTTCATTAGTCGATGGCAATACCTGAACTCATACTTATGGGCCCTGCCTCCAGGGCACTTCTAAACATGAGGGAATTTTGTGTTTCAGTTTAAAATTACATTTATGCAGCCGTACCCAAACTTGCTCTACAGTAATTTAGTTTAGGCACAACTGGCTATGAAAGTCACCCAAGCAGCTAGGTGCATGCAGGGTGACTAAGCTTCCCTGCAGTCTCACCACAAATGCCCCAGCAAGGCAACTTAAAACCCACAGGGCCATTTCTACACAGTGTGCAACCACGGAGGTTACTGCAGTATTAGAGACACCCTCAACAGTTGAACGACCTATTGCACAACTGGAGGCAGTCAAGGCCAAAGCCCAAGCAGGCAATTTGTTCTTCTCTTCATGTCTTCCTGAGACAAGCTTTTAGGCTGGAACTTGAAATTTAACTGAGGTTCACCCAGATGCTGCACTGACTTCTTTTGCTTGGGTTCTAGGAGAAAATGTATTACATCTCTCATACATGCTATGAAATGACTGAATGTGAATGACCCAAATGTGTAAATAGCTCACAGGATCTTGGAAGACAATCTGTAAATATGAAGCCGAATGATTTCCTTGCTCATTTTTATGAGTCCAGAAGACACTGGGAGAATTGAATGAAGATAAGCAGCAGCATCTTGAATGCTTGAGCAGATGTGCATCCTCTAAGGAAGAATCTAGAAGGAAATGGAATGTCCTGTCCTAGGGACAAAACCATTTTTCCATTCAAAGTGGAATATATCAAGGTCAAGAAATTAAATAAATCCAGAGCCCAAAAGAACCCTTTTTCCTCAACCTCAGTGAAATATTAAGGTTGGATAAAATAGAGATAAGACCTTGAGGCAAACTAGGTTTGTGCCTGGGATATGGTCACTAAATAGATGCTGACGATGTGTCATCATGACGTGTCTAAAGTGTAGACACATTCAACTCACTGGCTAGAGCAAAGGGACCTGATGCTAGATTGACCTGATTTCTTTTTCTCATGGCAAAATGTATATGGTAGAGTGGAGATACAAAGAACTTCTCGAATTCTGGCCCAGTTCTGCAGAAAGCCTTTGGAGAGGCTTTCTTTTGGAAAGGGACCTTTAGCTTTTACAACAAGAGTCCCAGTCTGGTTTGTAAGCTGCTTTGAGCAGTCTCTGCTCCTCAGCACAGTCATACCTGCCGGGGCCCGCTGGCTGCAGCACAGTGTTTGTGTGATATGCAGTCAGGCAGGATGACTGAAACCAAGAAAATAAAGCAGCATAGCTTTTCATCATGCTTGTCAGACCTTGGGATTTTTTCTCTACTGCCTAAGGTGGAGGTCACACGACATGATCCATAAGTTGCTGTGCCATCATGTGCTTTGCACTTAGCAACAGTCATCCACCAGAATATGCCCCAGTGCAAGTGGGGGGTGTATTCAGTGGATAACCATTGCATATCCTGTGGGTAACTTTGGCAAACATGCAAGCAGAGCAGAAAAACAACACTTCAGGATTAGCTTTTAATTTCTGCCTTTAGCTAGTTTTAAGGCAGGCCATTAAAGTGACAGCATCGAGTCATTAAAATCTTGTTAGATATTAAAAATAACTAGAGAGTTTGGGGAGGTGTTTCAGGTTTCCCGATCCTTAGTGCAAAATGCCTCAGGGCAATGGGTTTTTTAGTGTTATTTTTTTCAACAGTTTTTTTTAAATTGGCCTCATTTTTCTGAAGCTGTAGCTGAGCATCTGAAGCACACTGATAGTAAAGATTATTATAAGCAATTTAGAAATCTTGTTCCACATATTTAGAAAGCAGAAACTAATTTGTTTTGTTTGGGGTTTTTTTCTACCTTTTTCTTTTGTAACCTCTCCTTGAGGTAAGTATCTTGTAAACAGGAAATTTTGTCTGGTTTATGCTTTAAACTCCTAAATAACTATAACTCCATGAAGGGAAGGCAGTGGGGCATCAGACCACATTTTCTTCCCCACATGTTTGTTCTGTGAACAGTTTTTTCTCAAAAATGGACAATTGTTCAAGTTCAGACATTTTCACAGAAATATTTACAGAAATTATTTTTGGAAAGCAAGAAATATATCTGGTTGCCTAAATATTTTTTTCAGTTCAGGCACTAACGCTTATGACAGCATGAAGTTGTAGGACTAGTGGAAGAAGACTTCTGGCCAGTTCTGGAGAACACAGAGTTTGCAAGGCAAGAAAACAGATGGATGTAGTATAGAAAAAGGGCAAGTAAATCAAATCCTTTCACTGATGGTCTCATGACTGGCAATGAACTCTAGAGCCGATACCATTTTCCTCTCAGCTTATAATCCGTTTTCCAACTTGAAGCTGTCATAAGCAAAATGCCGTTAACCTCCAGCTTGTTATACAGTAAAACGATAGCATATGGTGGAGAGGGGGATTTGTCCTCTTATGCTCCCATTTCATGACATCCTCAGGAATACACAAGAAAGTATGAACCCAGAAGATGAAGTGGATGAGTTTCTGGGCCGTGCCATTGATGCCAGAAGTATTGATCGGTTACGCTCTGAGCACGTGCGCAAGTTCCTCTTAACATTCAGGGAGCCTGACTTGGAGAAAAAGGTAATGTCATCTGAAACTCATTGCTCTGTGTCATGCAGGTCTGTTATGAGTTTTAATGCTCCTACATAAGGTCAAGCTTTTATGTCTACAGATAAAGTTAGGTTTTAGGTATTGGAGGTGGGGTTTTGAACTTAAAAATTCAATGCTTCTTCATGGAAACCTTTATATACGTGTCTCTAGAAAGTCACAGTCATCTGAAGGGAGCACTGTGCAGAAAACCATGTCATTTCTGTGAGACATACATGACTATGCAATGATGAGCTGTAAAGGGAATCCAGAATAATCCAGGTTTGTTTCTTTGAGATCGCAGTTACCTCTTATTTCCTTCAAATCACCAGAAAAAATCTTCAGCCTGCCTGAGCTCCAGATCACCTCAGTGTCTTTTCCCTGCCCCTTTGTTTCCCCGGAGAGCCCCAGGTACTACTAGAGTACATTGGGATGCTGTTCATACTCCAGTTATTTTTGAGAGCCCATTTTAAGCAGCAAGTAGAGTTCTGTGTCTCACAAGTGTAGGAAAGGGGATTGACAGACCTAGGGCTCCCAAATAGCTGATTGATTGCTTCCTGGTTTTGTTTCTGACATCACTGTTGTGAGGCAAAGATCATTTCTCTGTCTATACAATAGAGACAACATCAGCTCTAGATGGCCACAAAGTTAAATTCAGTTAAGTCCAGAGGTACCCAGATGCTATTATTAATGGTACTATATAAGTTGCTGGTTCTAATTGCCCAAAGAGAGTCAAAGTTGTTTTTCTTCCTTTTTTATGTTATTGAAGCACAGATCCTTGGGATACTAGAGCGGTCTTCAGGCTAAACTCATTTGTCAATGGAAGAAACTTCAGTAATAAGTTTGTGCTATTTTTTCATAATTTTATTTAGAAACACTCATTCAATGACAGGAATTAAACTGATTGTAAAAGCAGACCTTTGCAGGATTTACAGCGGTTCAGTGAATCAGTGTGGAACTGGCTAAAAGCTCAAGCATGTAATTTCCCCCCACTCCTTCCCTTCCGTTTTATAGCTGAAAACTGCTAGGGAAATTAGTGGTTCACCTGTTCTGAGCACTTTTATTTTGTGGTTCAAACATTGAGACCGTCTGTACTGAGAACCATGCTTCGAGCTAAATAAAACATCTTTGGGAATCAGATGCAGCTCCCATGTGACCAATATGTTGACAAGTAGTTGGAAGGAGTGAGTGTGTGAAAACCGCAGCATCCTCACACTATCATTAGAACTAGCCAAGCTGTCTGCACAAAATACAAGGTTTTCTCATTAGCAACGTTTGTCCATGTTGGAGGAAACTTCCCATGGAAAAGGTTTAGGTCTGATGATGGTGATGTAGAATCTTGACCCCAGTTAATCCATTTTTGTGTAGGTCTGTTCCCTGGCCTTGGGTCTCTTCATGCCCTTACTGATTGCCTAGGGAGAAGGGGAGTTTCTGTTGTTAGTTGTTTCCTACCACTGCTGCTTTCCAAGGACCTTAACGGAAGCCAAGTGAGAAGTCTTTGTGGAGAGAAGGCAGCCAGCCAGATTTCCCACTAACATAACCCTGTTTGCATTTTTTGCAGTATTCCAAGCAGGTGGATGACAGGTTCGGAGCCTACGTGGCTTGTGCCTCCCTAGTCTTCCTCTTCATCTGCTTTGTTCAAATCATAATCGTGCCACAGTGAGTAGCCTTTCATCTCTTTGCTCCCATCTGCTCCCCTCCTCTATTCTGGCCTACTTTTCTTTTGTTGTTTTTTTTTTTTTTTTCCTTGAGAATTCAGAGCACCAAGAGGAAGAGAAAAATCCTTAAATAATTCATGTTCAAGCGATGCATGGTGCTTATTGTTCTCACTCATTTCTAGAGCAGATTAAAACCTCCATACTGGCATGTGAGGATTTCTGTTTTCCCAGTGTGGTTTCTCTTACCACTTACCTCCATCTTAGGAAATTCAGTTCAGCACATTTATAAGCCTGTGGAAAACAAATATGGCTAAGTAGGAAGGATTGCCCACTAAGGCATAGCACACATTCACGACATGAGGATGGGCCGTCATCGTACCACACCTCAGTGGGACAGGGAGGTGGAAAAACCATCACAGCCTCATTGTTCAGAGCACTGAGGTCTCAGGGTCTGCTTCACAGATGAGGCATAACCTCTCATGCATTTATTCTTCTGGACTCAGAGCAGTGGTGCAAGGAGGAAGGCAGAGAGGCAAGAGTGGCATAAGCTCCTCTGGGCAGAGTGGCATAGGGCTCATGGACCACTGCATTGAAATGCTTTGTCTGAACGGCACAGTAAGACCCACTGGATCTTTTCCAGCAGTGAGCTCTGAGGACATGGGATTTCTTCTCAAAGAGTTCACAAAACAAAACAAAAAAAATCCCTTAAAATTAAAGCACATTGGTATTTCCTGTGCTGTGGTTTAGTAGCAGTAATATATCATTCACTGAGCACTGCTGGGTTGGAAATAAATTTGGAGTTAGTGATATTTAATCTGAAGAACAAGCTCACAGAAACTGAAAATGCACCAAAATCATCCTAAAAAAAAAAATGTTTAAAGAGAGCTCCAGTACTGTTCTATGCCATTACAACTGCTTTCTACTTCTGTTCACACCCCAGATCTTTTTGGAGGAGAGATTGGTTTGCTGTGTTCAGATAAGATATTCAGAAGGTCACAGAGACAACGCATAGTCTGATGTTTGAGGTCATTTGCTCAAGAGGACATTCACTTCTCCTCAAAGGAAGATTGAGGCAGTAAAATCACATTAGTACAAATGCACTGTGTAAACAAATGGGTCAGCTTTGGGAGACTGGAATCGAAGCTGAAAGAGGCTCAAGATCTAAACTAAATCAGTCCCAAAAATTAGTGCATTGTTAATTATGTCCAAAAACGTTCTTTGAGAGTAATAAGGGCTTAGAATTTGGATCTCTGGATATTACTGCTGTGACTTCACACCTGCAGAGGCCCTTCCTCTGCCAGCCTTTGTGTTGCTCATCAAACTCCCTAAGCAGCCACTAAGATGTCTCCATAAAACCCAGTTTAACATTTAAATGACAACCTGACAATTTCTGATCTGTGACGACCATATGGCTGACTCCTTTGTCTTACGCAGGAGCCAATCCCTTACGGCAGCGTGGTCTAAATGTTGTGCTGCTCAGGCTCCTTCCATAAGGTGGTGGTTGGGGTTTTTTTTTGTAAGTTCTGAAGTGTCCTCAGGCAGCCTGGCCTGTCTGAAAGTTTATTTGCGTTATTTGGAGTAAATGAAATTCCAGGGTTAAACTGCAGGTCAGATATACTTTCCTTCATCTTTTGGTTTGCTTTTCCTTATATGTCAGTTGTATCATTTTGGATTTTATGGAAGGTAACAGTTAAGCAGCAACTGAAACCACAGGTGGGTGGGTGTCACCGTCAGAGTTTCATGAAGGACACAACATGGAATCTGAAACTGGAGACAAGATGGCAGTGATAATTTATGGTGATGAAGAGGAATAGCTTTAATGAATTTCCCAAAGGCTCAAACAGTGAATTAGCAAGTACAATTATCTTAGTAGTCATGAGAGACCACAGAAACCAGCTGGCTTCGGTGGGGTTGGCCTCAGTGTCACGTCGCAAGAATAGCTCCTTTAAATTATGAGCAAGGCTATCTCCTGGGAGGGGGCCTATCCTGTCACACTGAGACTGATCACTGGGAAATTGTTGTTGAATATCTTTGTGATCAAAACAGATGAAAATGCATAGTACAAATCTGGTACTGGAGTCCTGTTTGCACTTCAGAGTTGGGAGGAACAGGAACCTCTCGAGCTGCCCAAGCTAAGGCTGTTCTCCATGACTATGCTCCTGCCGTGGTTGCTCCCATCCCATTCACGAGAGAGAGCGTGGAGGATGGAGCAGCATGGACATCATTCCCTGTGCATGGCAAGGATGGGTCTTCTGGGTGAGACTATTCCCACTCAGCTGCACTGCGGCCCTCCACACACTTCCCGTCCTTCCCAGGGGTCTCCTGCCCACACCCAGCCAGGGGCCAACCTTCCACAAGAAATTGTTCTATCGGCTCCTCTAGTGCGTGAGATATTTCAGTCCCTCTGCTGTCACCCTGGCAGGAAGGTGATTGCTATAAAAGATGCATCATTCTCTGCTCCACAGCCTGCGTGAGCAATTCCAAACAGGACAGAGTATCTGTTGGTATTCAAGGCACCTCCTATCTCCTACTGCTGTCCTAATTGGAAAGCCCGAGCAGTGTGCCATAGCTTGCACAAATGTACAGCACAGCTGTAGCTGTTCTATGTGGTGTGTTTTTTTTAAAGAAGCATCTCTTTGATTTCAGCTCTACGTTTATGCTGGGTTTTTACCTGACCTGTTTCCTGATTCTGACCACAGTGGTGTTTGTTTCGGTCATTTACTCCTGTGTAAAGGTGAGTACTGCGGTTACTGTGCAGAGTTCTTTGCCTAAGATAACTGGATCAGCAGTCTGTTTCTTCAGCTAACAGAACGTGTTTTGTTAGCCAGCCTTTCCACACTGTGTGATAGGGGTTACAGAAAAACCCTTTGATTAGACAGAATGAACTGCAAGCAGATGTTAGGGTTGGCATCTCTTTAGCTCAGCAAGAAGCAATCGCTCTGTGGATCTGCATGTCTATTAAGTCCCCTGCAGGCACTCTCCTATTGATATAAGAACACATTTTCCAATGTGGAACGAAACACTGACCATTCATTTCCTCCCTGTAAACTTCCTGTGGAGTCGCCTGTGTACTGGCCCCTGCTGCATATGCATGTTTGGGTAGGCAGATAATCAGAAGCAGAATATCATCAAGGAAAAATGTCCTGGGGAGAAGTAAAAGCCATAAACATATAGAAGTTTATCAGCCTCTCTCAGATGACTGTACAGAGTTTCCAGTATTCGGTGGATTCTTTCTTGTAATTGGTTCTGATCAGCAAAGAAATACATTGTGTGAAATCTGAAAATATATTATTTCTTCTTGGCTGTGGTCTGTGGTGAATTGACAGTCAGTGCTTTGGGAAGGGTGATGGGCTCATCCTTTTCCCTCAAAGGTATTCCTATTAAAATGTTGATGGTAGTTGGATGCATTTGCAGTTTTGGGGATCCTTCCAGTCTAGCAGTGTCTGAACGTGGAATACATTCAGATTTGGTCTCCTTAGCCCAAGCTCAGCTTTGTTCCTCAGAGCCTGGATAAAACAGCTCAGTAGCATTATTTTTCCTGCAGAAGAAACAGTGGGGTAATGAATTATGTCAGGCAGATGATTTGCCTCGCTTTAATTATCTTCTCTGTGCCATTTTCAACAGTCGAATGTGGGTGCTCTTGACAGACTTGCACCTTTCATGTCTTTTTG
Organism: Heliornis fulica; assembly: GCA_013399135.1. Classification (NCBI taxonomy): domain Eukaryota; kingdom Metazoa; phylum Chordata; class Aves; order Gruiformes; family Heliornithidae; genus Heliornis; species Heliornis fulica. The sequence continues at coordinate 3,980,029 of VXBZ01004964.1, read as the reverse complement.
ATTTCTGAAAGATTTGGAGAATTAAGCTTCTCATTTAATAAGTGCTACAAACTGTTCCCAGTGAAAGAATCTTCAGGTTATATTTGAACTATAACAGCTCACTCACAGGGCTTCCCTTGGGCTTATGGCACTTGTAAAAGGAGCCTAGTTCACAAGCACGGCATCCTGCTGGCCCCACTTGTTTACTAGCGGTGAGAATTACAAGTCAGGAATAAGAGTGCTAGTAGGAAGGCTTCGGTCCCTTGAGCTGGGAAGTGTTACCCAAAGAGCCCTCCTTGTACTTGGTGTGTCCATTGCAGGTGAGGATGCTACTGGAGGTCATTAGTTTGTAAACTAGTATCAACAATTGATGTGATTAGCAGTTAATTAATAGCCGATGTGAAAAGCTCTTGGTTACAGCCACAAAGGACAGAGCTGTGCTGGAGCCTACATGCTGCAACACCCCTGCACACTGACAGCTGTGTGGAGCCACAGCAACATGCCATCCATAATGGTGCTGAGCACATGCTGGGGGAGAGCTGTGGCACACCCAGACCTCTAAAGCATTCCAACTGACTGACTTGCAACCAGAGGGATTTCGAGGCACACAGCTGTTTGTCACCCACTGGGTTTACAGGCTTCGGTTGGTTCCACATACAGCAGCACTCATATCTTCTGTCATCATACAGAGGTTTTGGTTTGGACTTCAGGTTGAATATTGTTATTGATCTTAATTAACGATTAATTTAAAAGGCACACAGGATTCTTGGGTCCCCGTGACCCTAGATGGATGTTCAGTGTTGCTCTCTTTCCTTACAACTTCCAAATTCCTGTGGAAGAGGTCTGTTCAGCAGTGGCTGCAACTGGTTTTAGCCTGGCTTTGCCTCAGTGCACAGGCACTTGAATTCAGCCTAACACCAGAATTTCATGGGATATTAGGAAGCTCCTGGTATTTCCAAAAGTGAGTTTTCAGCATGTTGGCCCATTCCCACTAGGTGCTTATGTGTAACGGTCAGTGTGGCCGGCGCCTTCGGTGCACAGATTGCAAATACTGACAGTGTCAGGCCTTGTGGCTCTGGTCCCTTTCTGATTACCCCTCTTTTTATGCTCCAAATTAGCCTCTGCTGACAGCATCTGATTGTGACATGGCTTGTTTAGGGGACGGGTACTTCTAGCTTCTAGATTTCCAGTCTGATGACAGCAGCTCCCAGTAGCTGCAGTCTTCTGTCATTAAAGATTTTGGTGTTTCAAGTCAGAAGCTTTTTAAGCACTGGCTTTACCCCATGCCTGGTTAAGGGTTGTTGCTTTATTTCTGTGCTCCACATTGCTGCAGAAATACACAGGCAGTGCATGCACAGGGAAGACACTGTTAGATGGATGGCATTTTAAGACACAGGGATGTCAGTCAGCACTGTTTGCTTTGTTTCACACTCGGATGTGGGATAGGAGAACATGTGCTTTACATGCCGACGGTTCATTCCACACAAAGTTGGGAGCAGGTGTCCACCCCAGGGTATCAGCATAAGCATAAGTTTTGCCTGTTTGCTGTGATGCTACATGATAAGCCTCTCTTTTTATTTCCTCTTTCCAGCTTTCATGTGAGGTTTTCCTTCCCTGTTTTGGCCTCTCCATCTCTGGCTTTGAGAGTGGCCAGCAGGCCCTTTCTGGACAGCTAGATCATGTTTTATTTTCTTTTGCTGTCATTATTATCTTCCACTATAAAATTCTCCACGGACTAGAAGTTGATCCTGGAACTGCCAATGCAACCAGCTTGGCTTTCCAAGTTTCTTCAGCTGTAATAAACAAGAGAGTTCCAGTTCTTCACTTTGATGCTCCATGAAGACTTGGCCACTGTGAGATGGTGTTTCTTCCCAAACAGAGTCTAAGGTCATGGGAACCAGGGTCCCTTCGCAAATACTTCGCTGACAGACATCTGTTTTGCTGCTAACTTAATCAAGTTTGTGTTTCTTCTTAAAAGCCTTAACTTCTGGTATCTGCACTGCTGTGTGGAATTCACATCTTGCATGTTCCTGGGAGATTTATGAGAGAAATTTCAAGTTATCCTTTAAGAGCAAATAAGTTTTTCTGTAGCTTTGAATAGGTGCAGTTTGCCTACCTGTTTCCCTGCCTGACAAGGCTGATCTAGAAGCTCCTAAAGTTGCATTTTTTCTTCTCAAGCCAGAGGAAAAAAAAAAACTCTGAAAAATTGACTTTTTTAATAGACTAATAAATCACAGGGAAATAAGTGACATAAATGGACTTGCAACATCAACTTGCCTGGAGATGTTGTCTTTTACTCCAGAAGCATCGTAATGTACTTCAAAATGACTCAAAGGCTTTTATTACAAATTGAAAAATCACAGCTTAAAGGCCTCATCGCTTTTTTTCATCGCACGACACAACAGCAATTATCTAAGCAGTTTTCTATGGCCACAATACATGTTAAGAAGACAAGAAAGGAGAAATATATCGCTACTGTCTGATACCAGCTGTCACTGCAGCGTACAGGTTTTATTTAGTGGCTTTTTACATGTGAATGCCTGGAGATTGTGGATTGTTTTGACTGCAACAATAGTACTTTTAAGATCATTTCTTTTAATTTGTAATTTCACCCGTACAGCAGTGCCCTACCTTCCCCTTCTGTATTCACCGGTACCAGCAAGCTTTCAGAGCCTCTCTCTTCTGGGACCTTATGTCTTCCATCAGCATTTATGCATTTCAGCTCAGAACGGACTGGAATTGCCTGGACAATCCAGTTTCCCTTTTCCTGCTGTGGTTATTTTTCTTTACAAGGGGATTTTAAGAGGGCTAATGAGTGACCTCAAGCTTCTGTGGTAACCCAACCTTGGCTTCCTAAATGGATCACATCCTTTCCTTCAGCCCTTGTTCTCAGTGGTGTACTTGTGGATTTGCTGTTTCATCAGACTTTCCCTTGTCCTATTCTTCACTCAGGCAGCATTTCAGTGTTATTGAGTAACTGCTGTTGGACAGTACAAACCAGTGGGCTAACCAGCAGCAATGCATGGATTTTCATGGTACTTAAGCACCCTGATGTACTGCTTCTTTTACTAGGAGAGAAGGGATTCTATTTTATTGCAGGAGGGGAGGGGAAGTCATCTTTATCCCTTTTTGTTATACCTCTGACTTGTGGATGCTTTTATGGAGGTAACATTGCTAGACTGGAGATGAATTGTCAGACCTGAGACAAGTCCCCATTTCTATTATATATTTTCTACAAGTTGCAAATATTCCTGGGCTCCATCTGTCTCTGTGAAATCAGGAGGGCATTACATACATTATAGAGCCTCCATCCATGTTGTTCGCAAGGCAGAGGTTCCTCAGATGTGCAGCATGGCTGTGACCTTGGTTCTCCCTTGCAATCCTGACCTCCTATGGTTTTTGGCATTTGTTCCATCTTCAGGACTTTTTCCAGCTGTACTTGTTTACTGACCTAAAATTTTCCTTAGTTTACAAAGTATGAGAACCAAGATTAATACAAAGAAAACATGTTTTCATTAGAATTAAAGTGTCTTCCACTGATAGCTTTGCTTGATAGCTCAGGCTTGGTTCAAAGTCAGACTTTTTTTGGGATCATTGGCAGCAGAGGCTTGAGCCAAGATCCACAACAAAGCACTCCCAAGTTTTATTTAGGTACCTGATTTCCCAGAGATTGCAGAAGGAGGTTAGGTCCATGCATACCTTTCTGGAGCTTGGCCTTGAGGCCTAAACAAAGGGATGGCAGGAAAACCTGTCCTGCTCTGATCTAATGAGAAGACTGTCTAAATGCAGCACAAATCCTCCTTCTCCCTCTGAATCCTATAAGGTTAGAGCGGAGGAGAGCCCCATGGCGTTCCCACATCCCTATGCTGGCCAGCTGACGGAAGCAGCTGGACGCAGTTGGGCAAGGAGGTATTTTGGTTCATGGCTTATCAACAGAGCCAAGGACTTCTATATCAGCAAGGTTTCTCTCTGAGAAAGGTGTTTTGCTTTGTTTCTGGCTGCACGAGCTGGAAGGTTGGCATAGGCTTTCAGTGAATTTCAGTCAGTCCTCCTGCAGCGCAAATAAGCCATAACCCCAATTTCCCCTTTCCTCCCATCCTCCTCAGAACCCTCCCCTCTCCTCTCACCTGGAGCCAGCTGGATTTGATTGTGTATGCAGGTGAAATCAACTCTTCCCAAACTGTCCCCATGTCAGCCTCGCTCTGCCGCTGTAAAAGTCCCCAGCTAATCAGTGCTTCGGCCGTTCAGACACTTTGCAGTTATGTGGTAGGACTGCTGTGTGGGAAGCGGCGTGCTGACAGAACGTTGCATCTCTGAAGATGTTAGAGTGAAGGATAAAAGGGAAAAGCAGGACTTTTAATAGAAACATTAGTCATTGTTAAATTGCAGTGCCGTGGTGCGGTGCTGCTGGCTTCTTCATGTCTCTAAAAATACTCTTGAGTGGTTTGGTTATCCGTGGTTATCCACACAGCGTGCAGGGAGGAGAAGGGGAGTTGGGCTCTGGAAAAAACTTTGACAGGCTTAAGCAGAGCCCCTGGTCCCCAGCGTGACAGCTTGGAGAAGAGCAGCACTGTGAGACCAAGGTGTGGTGTTGTGCAGTGGACATCCATTGCATCCATCTCGTGTTGGTCCAGCTCTGAGCTTGCACCACGATGGTGGCGATGAGTGAAGAGAATGGGTTTGTTTCAGTGTCCTCTGGATTCTTCCTGTAGCTGCTGCAGTGCAAGTGATGCTGAGGGCTGACCCAGATGCAAAGGGCCCCCGGTCACTCCCCACTTTCATCCAGACACTGTACCTGGATTACCATGCAGCACCTAAAGCAGAGCATGCTGACAGCTGCGATTGGAGCAAGTAGAAGCAAGCTTCTAGCTCACATAGGCTGTCCCAGTGTCCAAGGGAGATCTGAGATCCCCCTCACCAGTGGTTATTTTTAGCCCTGTGTGCCTGCAGTGCCGAGTGTCACAGACCAGAGGCTGATTTCTCCAGCACCATTCACCGAGGGTCAGACAGATCGCAAGGCTAGCCTGGGCTTTTTAACACCCTGTTTCTGAATTGGCACCAGGGACACCTGTGTGATCAAAGGGATAGGACATATATATTTTCGTTTCTGCCTTTTTTTTTTTACACTTTTGATCCAGGAATTTACAGGCTTGAGCTCCTGGCTACTTCAGTTACAGATGGCTTGTGGTTTGCTTCTCACAACAGGATGAGCACAGCCCTGGAAGCTCTGCTATCTCAGCTCAGGAGCCATCATTCCCATTAGGAAGGACTAACTACATTTGGTGAGCCAGCTGGGCCTGCTGCCATGAGGCAGTCACATTCCTGCTCGCCCTGGTCCCGCAGCCGCCATCCTCCATCAGTGTTCTGTAACCCCTGTGTGGCACCCGCACAGATGCCGCTGTACAGAAGGATGCAGACAGCTCAAATACATGGTGTAATCAGTAAAGCAAGCAATGGTTATACATGAGTTTTTTAATTATTATTTGTTTTTTTCCCCACATGCAGCTTTTCCCAGCTCCACTCCAGACTCTTTCTAGGAAGATTGTACAGTCCAGGACCAATAGTACCTTAGTTGGAGTCTTTGCCATTATCCTCGTTTTTCTATCTGCCTTTGTCAACATGGTATGTGCATGATTTCCTTTTGCCCCTCTCAGTTCTGCCTTGTTTTCTTATTGGTGCTCTGCAGCATCGTAACCCTTATCTTAAAATTCAACCACCGGCTTTCATGTAATTCTGCCTAGTGCTTACAGCATCTGAGGTCAGCTTCCTCTTGCTTTTGGGGGCACAGAAAATAAAGGGGAGAACACCAGCTGCACCCCACAGCCTGTTACATGCCTGGCACCGGTTTGCATCCGTGCTGTTTTCTGGTTCTTTAAATGCTTCTGCTCCGAGTACAGCAGCCGAGCCTGAGGCGTACCCCTGCGTGAAGGGCCGATACGGAGCCAATGCGTCATTTAACTCCCACGATACCGAGTGGGACGTAAGTGTTGCGTGGGCTTTGTGCCAGCCTTCTGCACGGTGCTGCATCCTGCTCCGAGTGCAGTAATCACCTCACAGGGACTGTGAAGACTTTGCGTTGAGTTGCACTTGTGGGATCGGGGTGGTCTAGCTTTGCCTTCAAGGCCGCTGCTGATTGCAGATGGCTGTCCTCCAGGACCCTGCCCTGGTGGTTTCTCACTTCCACAAATGGCTTGAAGGCTAAATGTATTTTGAAGAAGGGACTTGAATGTTCTCTACCCTGAATACATCTGTTTTTGAGAGAAGAAAAAAAAAAGGAGATCTGGGCCTGGAGTTAAAGCCCTGAGCTTGGAGGTAGCTACAAAAACTTCACATGGGCTTCTGCTACTCTCAGTTATGGCCTCAGCAGGGGCATAGAAAAGCTTAAACACCTAAAAATCAGACCACATTTTTCTCTTGCCTCAACTTCCCTACACACACAGTGGAGATTTAGGAACAATTTTATGCTGAGTTGAGGTTCTTGAATAGGAGGCAGTAGCTCAGTGGCATCGACACCCCACCACCTTCCCTCGGTCACCTGCAAAGAGCTGGTGTGGGCTGCTGAGCACCACGCAGAAATGAAGAACTTTGTTTTTCTGCATAATATGTGATTCTTCACATTTTGTTAACTGCTTACTGTAAAAATTAGGAAAATGGACAGAGCAGCACATGGAAGAGCTCAGAATGGGCCTCTGCTGCTTCCTCAGCACATCATAGCACATCAGCCTCTGAGCCTGGCTGCTAAAGGCTTCCCTGTGGAAGGACCCACAGCACGAGCTTTATATATGGCCAGGGAAAGTTATCAACTCAGAAATTCCCATCAGCAGAAACAGAGCAATGCCAGGACCTTACTTATCACAGGCAGCAGGATATATTTGTGTCTGTGGATATCTACAGCCTCTCTGCCTGTGAACCTTCAGACATGGAAGTTATAAGTGAAGCTGAGCACAGAGCAAGCTTTCTAGAGCGTGCAGCCTGTGTTTTATTAATTAGTATTTTGGGAGAGAAAAATCATAATGTTGTACATGCAGTAATACATAAGCCAGTGATCCAATTTTGTGTAGTTTGCATGCTGCTACAGCCATTTACAGGGGGCTCTTTTGTTTTCTTCAACTTGTCCATGTTGCTGAGTTTAACAGCATCTTTTTTCTTCAGTTCATGTGCAGCACTGTGGATCTTGCCAGCTGTATGGCTGCAGAATACAACATCACTCCTGACCGGGTGGATATATGCCTTATCAGCAACCTGACTTCCAACTACAGCCTGGGCACCTTGCAGGGATTCTGTGACAGTCCTTCACCCAACTGCAACTTCCCAGAGGTATTGCTTGAAAAACAAATGGGCTGCAGAACATGTGTTGCTGTGTGATAAATCTCAGTGATTCAGAGGAAAGCAAGGCTGCTCCTGAGTGATGTTACAGGACTGATACAGGCTGCTATGCACAGATTTAAGTGGCTGAAGTTATTATTGTGTGTCCACCTTAATGTTTAAGCTCCTTCGGGGCTGAATAATCAGTAGACTTTCATAATTGTTGGACCCTGCCTGTAGCCTTCCTCCATGAAGTCCTTAACAGCACGCAGACCAGCAAGTAATTTCAAAGGAGTTTGTGGGTGCTTGGTGTTTCTTGAAAATCAGCTCGCTGAAAAATCAGTGTCCAGTCCTAGATTTAACTCTTCCCTCCATTGTTTTATGTCCTGATGAAAAACTTTGCTCATATATTCTTTCAGGAGGTGTGATAGGTTCGGGCCTCAGGCAGTTTAGCAGCCCTGACAGCAATCTGCTTCAGTTTGCAAATGCAAATCCAAACTTCTCAGAACAATTGGTTTAAAATTAAAAAAAAATAAAATATTTTTAATGAAAAATTAATTTTAAGAAACACATAAACCAAGCAAATACTTTTAACACAGTAGTAAAGTACTTTGCAAAAAAAGTCATCTTTTTGCATAGCTGTTCGAGACCTTTCCCTGAGACTTTAGGTCACAGCCATTCCATATGTTGTCTACTGGAAATTGAAAAGGGAAAAATATGTCTAGAATGGGGGCAGAACTTATGTTAAGGTCATCTGGGTTTATGACAGATTTGTGGCTGATCTGTTATCATCCAGATGTCCAGGGTGCTACAGAAAGCTCTGGTATCACTGTATTTACTCCTGTTATAGCTAACAGGAATATGGTCCCTATCCAATTCAGTGAGGTTTCTAAGACCATCATTACTGTGACTTTCAAGCCTGCAAAGGCTCTTAGTATGTCCACAGAAAGACCCCAGAGTAAAATCTGGCACAGCAGAGAGCTAGAAAGAGTTTGTGCACATGGTGAGGTTGTCAGGAGTGCTGGTTCAGACAGAGATGGTCCTCAGCAATGAGGACTATCCAGTGTGAATGCTGAGGATCCTGTGGCAGCCTTCAGCCAGGTTCTGCTAGTCAGTGAGCTAAGAAATGAGTAGTCCCACCCTTGCACTCTTCAGGGCAGATGTTGGATCCAGCACAGGCGTTGTCTGTTGCTCCCAGTGTGCTTTCAGGAGATGGTGGTATCCTACCCCTCAGCCACAGGGAACTTCCACCCATTTTCTGGAAAATGAAGAGTCGAGTTACAAGATGTACAAGTTATTTTCTCTAATGTAATATATCAGTGATGAACTATTAATAAATGAGCTCAGAACATAACTGTATTCCTACTTCAGCTTTTAACTGTAAGGATGGACTGCCTCAGGCATCTGATACAGTTTTTTTGCCAGAAATAGGTCTGTCCGGACAGAGTGGGAGCTTAAATCTTCACAGATTTCATAGCAGGAAGGTGATAAGCTGGATAATATGCATCTCTTCGGTTTACATCCATGCTAGCTTTCCCAGGAGCCAGAAATGGCATCTGCAGTGGCATTTGAAAGCACTGGCACGTGGCACATTCAGCTCCCAGGTGGGCAGAAGATGCTGCCCCACCACCCAGGTGTGGTTGAGGACCCCACTGCCACACCTGCACACACTTCAGCAACGGCAGAGCCTGGCCTTTGGGGTCAGGAGAAGTTTGTCCAGCCTGTGTAGCTTGCTGATGGGTTCAGTGTGTCACATCAGCAGTGACAATACTTTCCAAATGGCCTCAAGTGGGTCTCTGTCCTGGTGCTGTGAATTGCTAACGCCCATGGGCCTGTGTATTGTGCAGATATACGTGAACTTGAGTCCAGACTTTGGCCTTAAAGCACAAAGTATCCCAAAATAACTGGATGATGCTTTCTGCTAATTCAGTAACCGTGTCCAAGGCAAACCTAGACCCCAACCTTGGGCATGTAGTGGTGAGCCCCCTGCCTCTTGAGTGTAAAGCAAATAACACCTGATGAAGAATGTGAGAGTTGTCACCTCCATTAAGTTGTCACCACACTTAAATCTCCTGTAATGTGAGAGAATCCCACAGGCAGCCCCAGGTTTACATGTTTGGTCAGCTCCCAATCCCTCTCTATCCTTCTGTTTAGTTTCCTTTGTTTTCAGTTTTGATTTATCCGGTTGACATTCATCTCTCTTCTGTTTTTATCCCCCTTTTTGTCTTTATACAGTACTTTACCTACAGTGTCTTATTGAGTCTCCTGGCCTGCTCTGTGTTCCTTCAGATCAGCTGTATTGGAAAACTGATCCTTATGTTAATCATTGAATTTATATATGTTCTCATTGTGGAAGTGCCAGGGGTCAACCTTTTTGACAATGCAGATCTCCTGGTTACAGCTAACACCTAGTAAGTGCCTTTCACTTCTGAAATCTTCTCCTAATTTCTTTTCACCCAAGGATTTCAGCGTGGCGTTAGGTGGATGGGAGTGCTGAGGCTGTGGTCAAGCAAGGGAAGTGCTTGACCACAGCCAGGAAGCAAGAGAAGGCATGGCTGTAACTAAAGGCTTTGTCGATGCTGCTCTCCATCTCCAAAGAGTAGGAAAACACAGATCCCTTCAAGATCTTTTAAATGTAAAACTTAACTATCTATTAATAACAAAATATATCTGGAATCAGAGAGATCTGTGGTTTTGGGGTTTTTTTAATCCCAGAAATGGGGAGCTGTAGTTAGTCATTCTCACTTCTTTGGTATTACATTCCAATATGGAAACATCTTTTCTTAAAAAAAGAAAAACAAAACCCTGCAACATACTTGAGCTAGCTCAGGGATGTGATAATGAACCACTGAGATGTTCGGGCATCTGGTATATCAGACCCTGGTTGGGGTGATGGAATGTTTGATGTTTGGCTGGTAATCTCCTGCCCGTTGCTGTTGGGCATATGGTAACATTTGAAAAGCCAGTATCACAACTGGTCTCAGCACAATTCCCAACAGGGCCTGGGTAGTTGCCTTTTTATTTACAAAAGGTAGTTTGTCATCACCAGGTCACACATGAATCATGATGGCAGCCTCCTTCCACTGACATGGTTATCCCTCTCCTAAAACTCATGCCAAGGAGGGAAGTTTGGCACAGCCACAAAACCTCCCTCCTCCACAAGTTTCATTTCTCACTGGGAGTTGTTTGCCATTTAATTGCTTTGATGATTTCCCCTGGTACTTGAACGTGAGTCCATAAAATCCTGGTGTTGTCTAAAGGTGAACATGATGTGAGGTTCTGTAATAAGGAGAGCTGCCTGTAAGACCATTGCTCTACACAGGAGTGGGAAAGCCTAACCTGGAATATATTTCCCAGTTTGGGGCAAGAAGGCAGTTCTCTGTAATGGTGAGTCCAGAGCAGCAAAGAGCAATCAGAGATATGGAAAGCACCAATTTAGGTTAAATGTTTGTCAAGGCTGATAGCTGTGGTTGCTCCTGTCTTGTGCAGGAGTGTGGCAGAGAAGATTCCCATGGTCCTTTCCAGAGCTATTCTGTATGTTATAAAATCATCTGTGTAGATGCTTAAGTTTCTTGATGGTCATTAACCCCTTCAAGCCAGATGCTCCTGGTTACTTCTGTCCATCACATAAATACACCATGATTTTAGCATTCCTCTGTGCCCAGTAATAAATGATGGAGACACAGCTTTTACTGCCACTGGCAACGGGCACTTCACATATTTTGTTAAGTGAATGGAATGATGTAGGAAACCCTGTGGAGCTTTCTGTGGAGGTATGGGGAGAATGAGGTTCCCTTCTTTATTTGCAGATGTTATGTGTTCTAACAGTGGAAGCTAGTTAGCATTTTCTAACACAATTAGAGAAATAAAAGCATTTTATATCCCAAACATAATTTCATTCTTGTAAGTCAAGCACTAAGCGAAATTACAGAACTTAGAAGTATCATTTACGTCACTTCACAATCAAAATGTCAGCAATAAAGTGGAGAAGGTTAGTATGTTTTCCCAGAAATAGCTTTCTGTGATGCTGTATTATCTCTCACTAAATGACAGTTGGTTTGTCCATTGGAGAGCTCCGTGGATAGCTGCTGATTGTCCGCACGGCTGGCAGCGTGCTGCGGGAGATGGAGCTCAGCGTGTAGCACACAGCTCACAGACGTACCTTATTGTCCAGCTGATACTTAAAAAAACCCAGCATGACCTCATACCACTTTAATTGGGTGCCCGTTGTAGCTACATAATTACTGTCTGCTCTGCAGCCATTATGGTACTCTGACTAATTACAAGTGATGCAGATGTCACTTCACACTTCTGTGTACAAACCAACCCAGCATGCAAGCAACGGAAAGGCTGATTGTAGCATGTTGGGAGTTGCTAGATTTGACTGCAGCGACACACCGGCGTGGTGACACATGAAGCAGAACTGGATGCACAGAACTACTGTCATATTACCTCTGCCCTATGCAGAGGATAAAACTGATGTATTGGTTTTAAAGATGTGATGGACTAATGTCATCATCTGAGTTGAGTGTGTGCATAGTAGAGCCCAAAGACCTTTGCTCCGTGACTTCTTCGTCAAGCCCATCATTTCTGCTCAAGTCGTGGTTTGGGATTTAGAGGGCTGTCTGTCCTTGGCATTGTGGCTGTGATAAGGGAGATGCTCTTCTCCCATGGGAGCAGTCGCCACAATCAACCACCTTTCCTGCTAAAAACGTGCACTTCCCTCGAGTGGGAGTGTATACAGCAAGCTTCTCTCTGTGTTACCTTCCAGTGATGAAAGAGCCATCTGCTGCTGGGAACATCTGTCCCATGGGGGAGCAACCTACCAATGGAATGTCGTTAGGGCTTGCATTGGCCTTTTCACTTACCCAGAGAATCACTGTAAATACTGGGCTTGCTGCACTTCAGAGTCTCTGCTCAAGATTTTAGAGCAAGCAAAACACCCGCGGTGAGCTGCAGCCCAGGAGAGAGGGTCAGGTCTGCCATGCTCCCGTTGTAGGACAGAGTGATCACAGGGGGCAGTCAGTCATCCTTGGCCAGGTAGTGATTTAGGGAAGTAGAGCACTGCAAGTCACTGTGGGAGTCACTGTCCCCAGGACAGTGGTCCATGTCTGAGCACACATGTTCAGTGCTGGAGCTGGCCAAGACACCGTGCAGGAGATCGTGGGCAAGACAACAGTGGATTGCAAAAAGCCACATCGAAAGAAATTCCATGCTCTGAGCTGCAGAAAATGTCTTGGAACAAATGAGGTTAGAGAGTCACTATGCTTTTATTTTATAATTTTATGCCCAGTTAGGCTCCCTTGGCTATTTCGATTTTGATGATTCCTATCCAATTCTGCAGTGACAGGTTTCCCCAGCCCCAGAAAACGGCGGCCTGGAGCTCTGAAGACAGCTGTGAGATTCTGAGGATAAAGATGTGTAATGTTAGTAACCTGCAAAGCTGTAATTGTATCAGTGACACTACACTGATCTTTCTTCCCATTTAAACAGTGTTTTAGAAGATCATGGATCTCAGCCCCCTAATACTCCACCCACACTTGAGAAGAAACCCAGCAGCATTAAGCAATCCATCAGCCAGGGCCTCAGACTGCTACTACCTACCAGAAAGCTCCTTTCCCTCCTTGCACTGTGAGGAAAGCACACCCTCCATCTTCCCTGCAGCTCGGCTACTTTGTGCAGGATCACGGACAGCAGCAGCAGCCATCTGTCCAAGGGGATGCTTCAGCAGTCATGTGCAGCACCCATAGCTCGGCACAGCGCCGGAGATGAGCAGCCTGCAGGAGGGGGAGTAGTTAAAAGAATTAAATGTGTCTCCATGCCACAGTAAATGGGGATGAGAGGATCTAGCCCTCACAAGATAGGAGCCCAAAGCTTCCTTCTGTAGATCTGATTTTCCAGCCTAACCTAACGCAGTAGTGGTGGATGCACAAGCACTTGATGAGCATCCCACGCTGACATTAAAATCTCAATTGATTCTCTGACTCTTAATGCTTCTTATTTAACCACATTAACTGTGTCGCACCGTCACTCTGGGTTTCTGAGAGTGGCTCAGGCGACCTTTTTCCTCCTCCTCCCGCCTCATCTTTTTGTAGTTTTCTGCTCGAAAAGGGCTTTAGCCCCACTCAGTGTTGGAGGTGCCGCATTGCAGAGGTGCTGTTGGATGTGCAAAGGGGCGAGTGCCGGAGGGAGCCGCACGCTCGACTAACCTTGTGTTTGTGGGTTTTGTTTTTTTCAGCGTGTCTACAAATGCGACGTTACCGTGGTGAGTCACTTTGGCATGATATATTTGTATGGGGTTTTGTTGGTGGCGTTTTCTGTTCACAGGGTGCAGTATCAGCACTGACTCAGCAGCGGTGTCTGGCATTTGCAGTGAAGTGCTGGGAGCTGCTGCAGCACAGTGCAGATGTCCTGTGTGGCCAAGTCTTGCCCTTCTGTATGTACAGCTACTCTCAGAGCATCCTCTTTCCCGAGGGACTTATGTCAGAGTGCTTTATGGAGCATCTCACAGAGCTTACTTGTAACTACCAGTCCAAAGGTTTTACCAAAACAACATTTTCATACTGTATAGCTCTGTAACTCAGATTTAACAGGTCTTATTTGCTTGCATGTCAGAAGGGACGGGGAATGTGTCTTAAGGATCTTTTCAGCCTATAGAATGCTCACAAAACAAAGGTTATTGAGAAGTAGCTAATTAGAGAAGCAGTATGTGCAGAACAGTTGCAGACTTGGGAAGCTGGGGAGCGCAGTGCAGGAGACAGCATCAATACAGTGAGGTGCTGTCAGTTTTGGGTTTGCCCAGCATTGTGGTTGCTGAGCATGTACAACTCTTCCCCAACAAATGGCTTTTATATGATGTTAACCCTTTTTAAGAAGTTGGATTAAATTTTCAGTTTCAAAGTCCTGCTTTAAAATCCAATATCTATGGGCCAAAATCCTTGGCTTTTTGGAGGTATTGGTTGTTTTTTGTCACCACGAGCTTTGAGGGGACCGAGAATAGCCTTCAGAAATTGGTTAGCCTCAAAGTGGGAACTGCAGAGCGTGGTTAAGCTCTGTCCCTCCAAACTGAAGCTCACTGGGAAATTCTGCTCTTTCATTGGCTGCAGCTCTCCAGTGATGACACGAGTCGCGCTGAAGATTGTGACCCCTGTGATCATCACCGTCTTTGTCCTGGCGCTGTACTTGCATGCACAACAAGTGGAATCCACTGCAAGGCTTGATTTCCTCTGGAAGCTCCAGGTTAGTGGCTGTTGGCTGCGTTGGAGGAGTACACATTGGCAGGAATACAGAACTACTGAGCTATTCGCTGTCAAGTTGAGGAGTGTTAGAAAGTGCCTTTGAGTTTAATCTGGACCTGTCACATAACCGGGCGTACTACTAACGCTCTGCTCTTCTTCGGTGCTTTGCACATCAAGTCTTCTAAAGGCTATTTGCTTTAACCTTTGTTTCCTTGGAAATGTATTTTGGAGAGTCCCCACAGTAAAGGGTTTTAAAACCGAAGATTAAGGTTAATCAGTTTGGGCAACTGAGCAGAAACCTGTAATATAAGGGAATTTGTAAATATAAGAAGCTTGTATTCATTGTTGCTGGTAATATGCAAGTCTGCAAAGAGAAATCAGTTCTGTTTCTGAAGACTTCTTCAGCTAGTGAACTCTAAGCTCTTATTTTAGTTGCCCAGGTGCATTCTAGGTGTCCTAAGTACAGCCTAGGCATGTCCTTCCTGAAGCGCTGGTTCCATCTGAATAACCTTAGCCCTTCAGAACATGGTGTAGTAGATGTGGTGGTGTTGGGTTGACAGCTGGACTTAATCTTCTCAGCGGTCAACCTTAAAGATTCTGGGATCAACCCCAAATCCACACCCCTTAGAGCCAAAGCAAGACAATCTTTCATCCTCACGTTTCCCTTTGCCCAGAAATAACCCCATGACCACCAGAGACGTGGGCTTTACAGGCTAGTGAAAAGCTCTCTCCAGAGCATCAGACTGACCTGTTTCATGTGCTCCATGGTACTGCACTTCACAATCATCAGAGAACCTCACCAAACTTGTGGAAAAGGAGGGTCCTTTAATTTAGCTGAGCACTTGGGGCGTACAGGGAGGGAATTATAATTCAGTGCCACTCACGGAGTCAGACTTTAGCTATGCTGAGTGTCTTTGGCCTCCTGAAACCTGTTGTGCTTAACTGGGAATGCCAAATGCGTGTTTTTGTGGATGATAGGATAATGGGGCTCCCTAAAAGGAACAGACCTTGTACAGGTTACCCAATTCAGGGCCCAGAGATGTCACTGGCTGTGGGTGATATTCTGTGCCTACTTTTACATGCACAAAAAGAGATGAACAATCTTCCAGTGCAAAACACACGTTTCTCCATCTCTCTGGTTCGGCAGTGCTTTGTGCTTTCCCTCTGTCTTCTTTCTGTTCTCCCTGCAAATTCCTTTCCAGGTTGATTTTTTTTTCCCTCCCCAGAGCAGTTACCAAAAGAATAACCCCATCACTGTCTCTCCCTCCTAAACTAGGCCACTGAAGAGAAAGAAGAAATGGAGGAGCTGCAGGCCTACAACAGACGCCTCCTCCACAACATTTTGCCAAAGGACGTGGCAGCTCACTTCTTGGCTCAGGAGCGGCGAAACGATGAACTGTACTACCAGTCCTGTGAGTGTGTGGCTGTCATGTTCGCCTCCATAAGCAACTTCTCTGAGTTTTACGTGGAGCTGGAGGCCAACAACGAAGGGGTGGAGTGCTTGAGACTGCTCAACGAGATCATCGCTGATTTTGATGAAGTAAGTTGCAGAATACCTGGGTGGACAGAGTGAACTGAACCAATGAGTTTGGTTGGGCTTTGCTGAGCCCCTGAATGAAGGTGTCTGCTTGACTCCCTGTGCCATGGCTCAGTTCTCCTCACTCTAGTCTTTAATTCTTTTTTTTTTTTTCCCATTAAAATCCCTTCTATCCCCTCATCACTCCTCCAAGACCTAATCCCCTTTCTCCCTCTACACTGAGTAGTGGATGCTCTGTCCAGTATTTTGTAGTGCTCATACCAAGGGAGGACATGAGGCAAGGACATTGCCAGCATGTATGTGCTCATCAAGATTAATTCTCTTCTTTTGCTCTTATGAAACAGATAATAAGTGAAGACCAATTTCGTCAGCTGGAGAAGATCAAGACCATCGGCAGTACATATATGGCTGCGTCAGGCCTCAACGATTCCACTTATGACAAGGAAGGGAAGACACATATCAAAGCTCTGGCTGATTTTGCCATGAGGTTAATGGACCAAATGAAATACATTAATGAACATTCATTCAACAACTTCCAGATGAAGATAGGTAATGTCACTGTGTTCACAGCATTAAGTATAGGTAGTGGTCATCCTGAGATGGGGATGTTAGGGCGAGTAAGACCCCATGGGTGTTAGCTTGGCTGTACAGTGATGTGAATTGCCTTGTGCCTTTGGCCTCTGAAATACCAGAGCAGTTTTGGTAGGGTACTAACATTATTAATGGATCTCCCTGGAGCTGCTGGGCAACAGACCAGCACAGAGCAGCTCTTACCACAGCGTGGTCTCACGCGGTGGTTGGGCTTCAGCTCAAGCTCACTTTGCCGGTGATGTACAGCCTGCCCACACCCCCTGTGGGCCCCAGTTCTACTTGGGCATTAAATTGTATTTCAGTCAGGGAACAAAAGACAGAAAAGGAGAGGGAGAAGAAACATGAGGCTGTCAAGTGTGGTGTTTGTTCTGGAAGGCTGCTGGGCTGCTGCCTCGCCACCACTCTCCATTGCAGCAACCATGTGCTGACTTCCAAGCGAGCAGATTGCTTGGCAGCCGGGTGGCAAATAAACCTTATTCTGTATCTGGTGCTGGAAAGTAGCTCTGGATTGAGCAGGTCCAGCCAGTGCCACCAGTCAACCAGGCATAATGGAACACAGAAGCCACCTTTTCTTTAAAGTTTCTTTCCCCATAGTTTGGCCATAGCTTTGCATGTCAAGATAAAGCACAGCTAGAACCAGTGAAGCTCAGGATGGGTTTTATTGTCCAAAAAATAACTTTCCTCAAGTTTCCTGTGGTTCACATGCGATGAGTCTGAGCCTTGTGGGCTTTCTCTCCTTCCAGGCCTCAATATTGGTCCTGTTGTAGCTGGGGTGATAGGAGCACGCAAACCCCAGTATGACATATGGGGCAACACGGTGAATGTAGCCAGCCGAATGGACAGTACAGGCGTGCCCGACAGGATTCAGGTAAGGAATTCTCTGGAAAATTACACTGCCAGCTCAGTGTCACTTATGGGTCTTGAAACTGAATTAGAATTGGAATTTTGGTTTCATTTTATTCCTTTATGCCATACATTCATTTACACAGTAAGAAAGCCAAGTGGGGAATACTAGTGGTACCATCAGGTTTTACCTTTCAATCTGGAGCAACTTTAAAAAATCAAAAGTGTTGAGTTTCCATTCCTGAGTTTCTCAGTGGCACAGCTCTGCGCCGGTGCTCGCTCACTCACACGTGCTGCTGGCTTTGCCTTTCGGCTCATGCATTTTCCAGGGGCTTGAACCAAACAAACACGTATCTGTCATCTACTTCTCTGTTCACAATGGCTTGTTTGAACGGTGGTGAGACCAGCAAGGACCCGAGCATCAGCCGGTTGGGGTGTATAATTAGGGAATGAGGACAGTTTAGGGGTTAATGGAAACTGTCTTCTGATCAAACATCTCCTTGGCATTCAGACAGTGACCTTGCCAATGATTCAATTCCACTGTCCTGCTCTCGCTGAGCCAATGTCCACAGCAACAGATTGTCATTCCTTGGGAAAGTACTTAAGGGATATAAAAGCAGTTAAGAGGAACTGCTGTAAACCCCAAGAGGGGAAGCCATGCTGTTTCTTTCCAATTAAGTTGTCAGTTAACTGGATCAATATTTGTCCAACACCCTTTAAACTTCTCTATGAGATGGTCCATGAGCAATTTTCATTCCAGTTAAGCCAATCAGCACAGCAATGTTACAGCAACAGAAAGGCCAGAAATGAGAAATATTTAAAGCCACCTGAAAAAGGGTGAGAAAATATGTGTAATAAATAGCTAATTCATTAAATCTGGTCTTTAAACTTCTGCTGTTCTCCAGTACAAGTGATTATTAATTTTGAATGGCACCTGCAGAGAATTTGGGTGCTGCTAGATTATTCTGTTCATTCAGCTTTTCTCATTGTCTGCTACCTTCTTCTTCATGAAACCAACCCCTAAATGACTCCTCAAATCTACATCCACTGTGTAATGTCTAAGTCATTCCCGAGGCCTTTTAAAATAAGTTTAACCTGTTTTCCTACTACCACCCTAATGGTATAATGAATATATTGAAGTGCCAGTTGAGCTTTTTAAAATGTGAAGCGCTTGTTTCTTTCCATCCTTGACAAGGCTTTTCCGTTCTTGACAAGGGTGGTTTGTTTCCCCCTGTTGTGTTCTGTGTAGGACTGCTGTGGTTTCTCAGTTTCTAAAGGGAGTGTTTGTTCTGCAACTTTTGCCAATCTTTCAGTTAGTGATCAATATGCAAAAGTCAACTGACTTAGATGATTCCTCTTTAATTTTGTCTGTAGAGTACTGCAAAAGCAAATGAAAAAAAAACATATAATGCATGGCAAGCATCTGCTTACTCTTGTCTGTTCCACAGGTAACCACAGACATGTACCAGGTTTTAGCAGCCAACAACTATCAGCTGGAATATCGAGGGGTCATTAAGGTCAAAGGCAAAGGAGAAATGACCACCTACTTTCTAAATGAAGGGCCTCCAATTAGTTAGCATCGATTGGCATCACTCAAAGATGGCATTTGCATTACACAAGATTGTGAATTGGAGACCAATCGTTTTTTTGGCGGCGAAGCTGAAAACCCTGTAAGCAAGCGCAGTTGAAATTTCACACCGTGACTCTAGAGCTGGTATCAGCAAACTCTTTGGCCACCCATCGTGAAAGGCAATCGAAAGAAACCACCTTGGAGTTGTTCCTGGCCGAGTGCTAAGTCGACCAAAGATGTGTCCTAGGGAGTTCACAGATAAGACATGAATTTGGAGTTTGACGAAGAGGCTGCTACCACGGGATGCTGTAAGAAGCTATTTAAGTATTTATTGACGCAACACAACATTTACCGGTTGAAGGAATGTATGATTCACTACAAAGCATTATTTTGGAATGGATTTGCACTCCCATGATGTTTCCATCCCATACTGCCAGCTATTTGAAGTGTACCACTGTGCTTTTACTAGCTGTCTTGAATGGGCTTTCAAAACTGACCCCACTGTCGCAGCACACAAAAAGGCCTTTTAGAAGGGCATCGGTGATGTCTTAGTGCAAAAAGACATGATAGCCCTGGCCCCCTCTTTTCCCTTCTTCTACATGGCTCAGAGACTGCACTTCTGAGTGGGGCTGGCACATCTGGTGACAGAGAAGATTGAGATGAAGAAAGATGGCTCTACAACCGTATTTATTAAAAAGTCTTCTGTGCTCTTCTTTGGTATATATCAGTTTACATGGGAAAGACTAGATGTAAACAAGAGACACTTTGTTAGGGGGGAACTCCCCTGAAATTTGTTGTGGTTTTTTTTGTATTTTTTATTTTGTAATATTGAAAACATGGAGATCTAACAGATATACCAAATTCTATATTTTGTAAATTATATATAAATTAGAAGGCAGGCTGTCCACACCAAGGTGTGGCTGGAGGTGTATATAACCTGTAGACTTTTGTGTAATTTTTTTGTGCATAATACTCTGAACACAGACTTGGCAGTTTTCAGATTATCACTATACAATCAACCAACAACAAACAAACAGGTGAGTTTCCAGGCTGAATCAGATGCAGTTTAAAATGAAAAATCCAGAAAAATCTACAACCCCAAAGAAGAGGAAAAACCAAAAGGCAGTAATCACACAGCTGTTACATGCAGCATGCAAGCCAAGGGTGGCATCTTAGATGGAAACCGGGCCTTTCAGTTTTAGCTACTGAGATGGTATCAGTCAAACAAATCACAAAGAGCTCTAAGCAGATTTTCTAACTCAGTCTAACAGGAGTTCTTATAAGAAGGCACACACACATACACACAAAAAAAAAGCTCATTTGAACTTTTTGTTTAATAAAAAAATCTTTCTTCATAGATGGTCTTAAGAGAATCATGCTGATCCGAGAGTTGTCTGATATTGTAACTGCCATTTGCCATTACAGGGAACTATGTACTGCAGCATCAAGTTGACTTTCCTGTAGTAGGCACTTACTTAAACTGAGTCACAGATTTTCGATTTTCAGGAATTAGGTGATCTTTGAAAAAGGTTTTGATGGCAAGTGTGTATGCAAGGTGGTGGACCTTAAAATACAGTGCCATTGATTTTGTGTTGAACATCTTTATCACTAGTGGGGGGTTTATGAATAGTATACTGTTACCATTTATGTACCTTTTTTAACTATTAAAGAAAAATCCCTTGATATTTTATTAAAAAAAAAGAAAATAATTTTAAAAAAGCTATATTTTTTATATTCTATGAGGGGAGAGTTTTGATAATGAATTTGGCTAGCACTAAAAGAGACTCCAATCTTTTGACATTTAATAAACGTTCTTTTCCACTCTTCTCAGGGCAGAATTATTGTAGTACTAACAGCTTAATGATTGCACTATGGTGGTGGTGATTATTTTTTTCCTACTCGACAATAAGTGAAAATCCATGGGCCTGTCTTGATTTGCCATACTGCTAAGCATAACCCCAGCATTAAGCCATTTAAACGTTGAGCTTAAATGGCAATGCCCCTTCCTTCTCCCTTCCACTAGGAAACATCTCTGAAAAGTATAGTATATTGACTTCTGTAAAACTGCCAAGTCTGCCCTTGTACTATACTTTTGCTCCTCTACATCTTCCCTGGTTTGCAGAATACTTAAGTTGCATCATGCTGTTATGCCTTTCTCCCCACCCCCTCCCATCACCTTACCCCCTCACTGAGTTTCACTGCCTTCATGCCATACACTCGGTTTTAGGTTTGCTTTCTGCTTTACGAAAGTCTGCAGTCTTCTTAACTTTGGATTCATCTTATGAGGTTGTGTTGTCAATGAAATTTCAAGTCCCCAGTATCTCTAGCTGTGATTGTTGACAGTGTGTCATGATCATTTCAAGGGGTATTCACACACTCTTTACTCTGGATCTTGCAAAAATGGATACAGTTATGATTTCCCATGGAAATTGAAATCTATTTAAGTAATTTAACTATATTAAACACTGTTTCACTGGTAAACTGTCTCTGTTTCATTTTAGCTGCATCTGGCTAGTGAAAAGGTCAGGCCTAAGCTGTGTAGGAGATATGGCACCTACAAACAGAAACACAGTTCTGACTAGGGCTGATGAACAGCCACTTGCACCACTTTGGTGCTACACAGGAGCCAGTTACAGAGCCTCAAAGGCTCAGTTCCATGGTGAACATCCCCTGGCTCTCTCTTGTGCACCACTTGCCTTAAAATCCATCTCAGGATAGCTGACAAAGCCTCATCGTGGCACTATGGTTAAATATATTGGTATAACCAAATAGCTTAAAGGGACTTTTTTGTGTGCATCCTATTTAAAAAAATAAAAATTGCATGTCTTTTAGAAAGTGCATTACCTTTGTGAAAGGATTCCCCAAATGCCTTGGCACTTGCCCTCACAAAGACACCTGGAAGGAGGCAGCAGCACTTGCCCAATGCCACATCTTCAACCTTTACGGGTAGAAGTAACTGTGCCAATTGGCAGAAGCTGTAACTGTAATGAGAAACAAAAAGCTGCAGCTTTCAACTGACTCGTTTAGTTGAGGAGACATTACACAGGCACCTATGAGAACCTGGAGGCTTAGGACCTGCTCCTTGTTAGGAGGGATTTATCAGTGCCCTGGGAAGACAGCTGCATTAACAAAAAGCCCTGAAGTACTCTAAAGTAGCCTCTTTAAGAACGATGGTGAAGAACTGTTGAGTACTTTCTGTGTAATTACAACAACAGCCATTCAGGACATTACCCGATATAAGCTATTTTTTAAACTATCTGGAGCAGGGGAGGAAGCCAACAGCCTCCACTGCTGTGCCCTCTCATTTACATTGCTGTACATGCTGACTGGCTGAACTGTTTCCTCAAAATATGCACCTTTTTCCCATCCAGAAAGCATTTTGATGGATTTTTTTTTCTCCATTTCTCCCCAACACACAGCTGGCTACATCAAGCATCTGCCTTCACATAATAAAATAATACATTTAATACTCACCAAATCGTAGAATCAGCTCATCAACCCTCCTCTTACACACGTTCTGCACCACCAGTATCCCGGGTTTTGCTGTCCATGCACTACACGACACAACATCTGACAAAAACTATGCTCAGAAGCAAATATTTTCATTCTGTTGCCCTTCCAGACTGCCTCGGGGCACCATCACTTCTAGTTTGAAGTTTGGGTGCTGGCAGGGAGAGCTAGCTTGGGATGTAGCCTGGAAAAGGGCAGCTTGGCTGTTTTAAGGTGAAGAACGCGGTTTCAGTCTCTTGACCATGCTCTGCCCCAGGCTTTTCAGCTGAAGGAGCCAGGTAGCGGTGGCCAGGTCCAAGAACACTGAATTTCAGGTGGGATGGGGGATGGCAGCAGCAATATCCTCCTGCCATCTGGCAGCCAGGTAGCATACTGTAAAAAATATAACAGCCCCTTTTTTAATTTCTGTCCCTGAGCACCTCACGGTCTGTGCCTGTCCCGCTCAGCACTTCACTCACAGTGCTGGCAACCAGGCTGGGCTGTGGGTGCCAGCCCCGTCCCCAGTCCCACTAAAGGCCGGTGTGGAGAGGAGCAGGTAAGCAGGCGGTGGATGCTAGGTGGGCATGATGGCAGCATGGAGAAAGCCCAGTGCTGACAAGCTGAGGCAGTGCTGGCCCAGCACAGGTACACTTGGATTAAAAGCCTGTAGGAGAGCAGCTCGAGCTTGCCCTGCATGCGGCTGCCTCAGAGATCTTTGCTGTACACAGAGAATTTCAGCTGCAAATAACTATTGCCATCTGCTGGAAACAGCCCTGTGGAGCCGCAGCCTGGCACCGCTACCACTGCTGCCTAATCCCACAGGATCAGGCTGAGAAGCACCGGTACCTGCACAGAAACACCCTTCCACCACAGCGAGGGGAGCACGTCGCACCCTAAGGGCAGCCACTCCTTCCACGGTGACTGATTATACACAGCAAACAAATACGACTTATAAATGACCCAAAAATAACCAGGCACACAGCCACCCCACCACCGGAGTAGTGCAACAAGGCCCTGCTGTTCCTGGCCATGAGAGTGTCCTTCAGAGGCTCCAGGGGAGGCCTCCTCCCTTCATGTCAAACTTCCTATGTGATGCAGCCCACATTCCAACAGCGTCCACAAAAAAAACCAACCTGTTTTGTGGCAGCCAAACTGCATTATTCTGATCCTTTACCTATCTGGCATCACATACCTTGAGTCCCACCACACACAGGATGAAGCTGTTACCTTCCCCCCAGTTTCAATCCTTCCGTCACCAGGGTGAACAAAATACTCACCAAATCGTAGAATCAGCTCATCGAAATGGAAGTTCCTTCTGTTGCCATTCAGTCCGAAATGGAAGAGAAGCTACTGGACATCCTACCTTTCCTCTTCACCTGCTCAGCAAGGAGCACAGCATCCCACACAGCAAGCCTGGGGCACAGGGAGGACAGAGAACAGAAGAAAGGTGTCCAGAGTGGACGCTACACACCTCCTGCTTGGAAACAGGGCCCACCATAAGCTCTCTGAAGAACCAAAGTGATGTAGATTGTGTCTGGAAGGGTCAGGGAGAAGAGAAGAGCAGAGGCGGCTCTGCCTTTGGAATTATTTCATGGCACATTACTTAAGGACATGTTGAAAGCAGGCACCAGGCCACCCTGGCTAGGCGAGTGTGGGAACAAGGTTTCTGACCATGAACGTGTCATACACCTGGCTGAGGAAGCTTTAACTCTGAAAAAGAAACATTTTCCAGGAAAACAGACTCCATAAACGTGCCAAGAGGTCTGAACAACCTTTGGATGGCTCTGTCAAGTCAGCATTGCAAACAAAGCTGCAGCAATTCCCACACGTGCTCTAAAGGTCACTAGCAAACAATATGATCAGTAAAACTGATGAGCCAGTTTGGAAACTGGTACAGACCCTGAAGATCATTTGGCCTTACCAAGCATCACTGGTACCTGAAGCACTTGACTGGCTATAACTGGAACTGCGCATGCAGCTGGATGCTCCAGGCTTCCTCAGGCTCCTGCTGAGATCAGCTGGACTCCTGTGAACACAGGGCAACAGACTCCCTCTCACCAGGGAAACACCCTCCTGTAACACAGCCCTCTATATAACACCATTCAGAAAGGGGGTGTTTTTGCAAGCCACAAGACATATCTGGAATGCGATTTATTCTGACAGAAAGCTCATCCACCTGTTTAGTGTTTTCCACTAAATGGGCTTCTAATGACCAGTACAAACCATGACACAAACCCAATCATAGTGCAGTACTTGCAATGGAACTGGAGAATGACAGGCAGAAGGCTGGAAGGTAATATCCTTAAATAGATGTTCCTCTGTCCTTTGATAAAAAGCCTATTTATTAAAGAATTCACAGGGAATGCTAAGTAATCATGAGGACTGCAATGGAAACCAGCTTCCATCACCCTCTAGTTCTCTGCTAGCATTGATACAGCTAAAACTCAAAAGCTAAAACCAGAGTCACACATGCATATTGATTCCCTCATTCTTTTCTACACCTCCTTCTTTTCACATACCTTACACGCATCCTGTGTCAGTTTCCAGAAAGCAGTGTGTAAGGTTACATATTTTGCAGGGTCTGAAGCTTATTTCCTACCAAACTGACAATATGCAAACGAGGTAAGTTCTTAGCCCCAGCTACTGGCCCAGACATTGAATACAAGAGAGCAGACCACTATGAAAAACCTCTGATATTAAAGAAAAATATTCAAGTGATAATAGAATTAAATCTCTAGAAGCTCAAACAGGGGACTCGGAGGTAACCAAACTTCAAACAGAATTATATACACCTCGTGGAAGTCAGGCAAAATTTTCACCATTCCTTCTAGAAAGTGAACGTAAACTCTGACACTGCATTCAAAGACCAATATGGTATTGTGGGTGTTGGATGGACCCATTCCAACCTTAAAGAGGACTTGCTTTATAAATACAGCATGAAGCAGGCTCTGTTTCTACTAAATCCCTCAGAAAAAAACAAGCAACAGTGAATAGTCTTCTGCAATTCAAAATAAATAACTCGTATTGTTCAAGAGAGTACATAAATTCATCTTCATAAATTCATCTTCATGAGCCTCACGAGTACCTGGGGAAGCACCTCCAGTTTCTCTGAATGTTTTGTATAAGCAAAGGGAATTTTCAGTAACTGCTCACCTCCATCCTGGCCTCATGAGTCTTGTTTCTCACCTCACAAAAAATTTCAGCAAGTTCTAATAATACAGCCAAACTAAAGTAACACGGGTTTTAGCACCTAGTAATATCAGGTAATGAAGAACAGTCATGCTCATTAAGTCTTCATTGTGAAATTTTTATCAGTGCCTTAAAAACATCGAATCGAAACCCCCAATGTCTTCTATTACACTGACAGTTGCATTGCTCGTTATACCTGCTAATCAGCAATTAGTTTTAATGCTAGCATAACTGGAATGGAATAATGGCTCCAGATTCTATGACAAAAGAAGTTTTCTTTCCTTAAAAATCATCTTTAGGAACAGCAGGAAGGGAAGGAGTCTCACAGAAAACGACCCTCTGCCAACATCTAAACTGCAGAAATGAAGCAACAGTAAATTCGTCACATGCACAACAGCCTGAGTTAATAACTAAGAGGCACTTCAGGCATTCCCAATAGCTTCCCTGCCTATCAGCAGGTGAAGTGAAAAGACAGGTATAAGGGCTCTGCTAGGCTTTATGAACAAGATAAAGCCTGGGGTTACACTTAAAACATGAACAGCTATATTTTTCAGTCATTGACTTAAAATGGTACAGGACTGCTTTTCCTCAGAGTTTCCAGAGATCAGAAGGGTGCTAATGCAAATACAACTGAATTGCTCAGTGCTAAACAAAGGGTGCTTTCTGTTCTTCTGGATTTTAAAATATTTGTGATGTAAACATTTCCTACAATTCTTGTATGCTTCAATCCAGTCCTCTGTACCTTCTCCCCATCTCTTGGATTCCCACAACAAAAGCAGAGCATGTTCATGAATGCACTCCTCTTTCCTGTCTCAAAGTGGGGAGGGAAGAGAATGAACTGCAAAGCACATCACCTCCGACACCAACCCTGGGGCTGCACACCAAGGTAGTTTCAAGGTCTTGATCTCAGACATCAGTCTGAAAACACGCTATAACGCATGTACCACATACTGCCCGTTTACTTCAGATTACAGTTTCATTCTCCAATTCTTGGTTGCATTATGGATAACATTTTTGGACCAATACTACCTATTTAAAAGGAAAGTATCTGCCTCCTTTCTTCTTGGTCATAATATGACACTAGGTAATGTAAGAAATCACATTTTGGTATGAACTACCCACAGAAATTTGTCTGAAGCAACACTTCAGAGTACAGCAAACCTCCACCCCAAATCCACAAGCAGGATGGAAACCTCCCTGTCACTAAAGCTTGCTTTTTTATTTGTTCTTTATTTTTCAGAGCATCTCAGGAACCCTTACATGATTCCAGGTCAAATAAAGATCTATCTATACCTACGTATTTGGACAGTATGAAACATAGATAACTGCCATATAATTGTAAAATGCCCTGAGTAACTGACAGCAGTATGACATGGTTGCTATTCCAGTTTCCAAGTGTTTGGAGTTTCCTAGAGTATACAGTTGTTCTCTCAACCACCTGTCTAAATTAAGGAGGTTCTATCCCATCACAAGAACAGCCATAAAGCGGTAAGAATGAACAAAATCCCTGGTATCTTCTTATTTAAGCTAATTGGATGGATTTATTATTTTCCTCTCACCAGTTGTTTATCTCAGGTTTGAGCTAATTATTTATCCATTTCTTAAAGTATATAAAAAGAAGAATAGTCCAACAAGTACAAGTCACTCCATTTACTCACCAATCCATTTCCTTTCAACCGTTCCAGAGTCTGAACAGAGGAAGCGTGCAAAGATCCTGGCTTAAGCAGCAGAACGTTCAGAATGTTTACTAAAACCAAAGCCTGTCCATATGGTTCACTTTCAAATGATAATTAAAGGCAAATCATAAATGAAAAGACACTAGCACTAGACAGAGGGCCATAGGTGCCATAAAGCTGATCCCCAGAAACAGAGTTTCCAGGTTACATTTTAATTAAAACATTCACATATATGTCAATGTGAAACAAAACATTCCAAAATTTAATATCTTACATATTCCAAAGCTAGTTTGCTAATATGCAATAGTATTTTTATTATAATTATTATTAATTTAGCCTATCCCTACTGCCTCACAAAGGCAAAACTGATTTTGGAACTGAAGAGTTTGCGTGATATGCAGAAGACTTACTCTATACATTCATTCCATTAACACACTTTCAAATGAAGCTTTTGTATGCCACTAAATTCCTCAGTCTTGGTGTCCCTACATACATTTCACTGCATGGATATGATACATTTTCCTCCTCTAATCAATTATTCTTTTGTGTCCTTCTTAAAAAAAAACAAACAAACAAACAAAAAAAAAAACCAAAAAAAACCCCAAAACCCAAAAAAACTATCAAGTGAAAAATGTCCACAGGCATCTTACACTTTAATTTTTTTTAAAAAAAAAACAAAACCCAAAACAAAACCCGACCAAACAACACTCCATCCAGCTGCTTCTTTTGGAGACCAGCTTCACGTTCCTGAGAGTGAGTAACTGTTGAACAAGACTGCCTCTAAATGTTCCAGGGCTTGTCAGACATTGTAATCAGGGGACTTCCCCTGCGGATGTCGCAGTCGAATTTGTAAGGTAGAAAATGCTCCCACAGTCACATGAAAGAAGAGTTGCCACAGGTTGCGCAGTTCATACAGATACATGTTACACAGGCAAATTAACCCAAAAGTCAGGAAGGATTTGGCATTCCTCCAGCCTGTGTAGTATACAAATAGGTAGCACTGTCAGGAAGAAAAAGGAAATGAGATTACCACATGGAAAAATAACTTCTGCTGAAAAAAAAATCTTCTGGTCATTTTGAAATTACAAACTTGAAACAAGTAAAACACTAAACCAAATATTTAAGAACAGTAACAATTTAGCAGTAATAGAAGGGTGAAAAGTAACTCTACTGTATCCTTATCACATTTTAGGGTCAGTTTCCCTATTCTGTGGTGTAACAGAATGTCAGGACTGCTCAGTTTCCCACTCTGAGTTCTTCCTACTACAACTGGAAATCTATTCAGCCTCTCGCCTCAGCTGTCACCTCTAAAAGGACACAGCTGTCCAGTAGTTTTCTGAGGACACTATTTTTACTTCTGTTACTATTCAAACTACCTCCTTGACTTCCAATAAAAGAAAATCCTGTTTGCCCCCTCTGGACTGTACCCATTACCATCTGATGAACAAAAGTTTTTACTGTGCTTCAAGGGAGGTAATGACATCACCTGGGCTTAGCTTGTCATCTAAATCTCTTCCCAGCAGATATATAACCATATTCACAATTTTTTTTTTAATAGCATTCATCATCAGACTATCCAAATGTCATTTCTGTTCTTCTTTGGCATTTGCCATGCTTTTATTTATTTTTTAGAATTTTCTTTTTCATGTTCCTCAAAGCAGGGCAAATGCACTGCACATTCATAACCAAACAATGCAATTTACTGAGGTTACTTTATATTCTATGTGGAACTTACACACTTCTGTATAAAGCATGCATTTCCACTGTAACTGCGGCTCAGATTTGTAACAAAACTACTTGTGGTTTCTGGATATCTAATTATCTCCGGAGATGTGAGTACTCCAATATCAGTAAGATTAGTATGACCTTCCTCCCAAACCAAGTAAAAGTAGAGATAAGTAATCTGTGTGTTTCAGAATCTCGATGGAATTCCTCTAAACTTGCCTGGCCACTTGAAGCAGAGCAAATGCAATCTACTTGGGCTGACCATTTTACAAATCACATCTAAAAGAGCAATTAGTTGGTACTAGTATCTCAGCAATAAGAATTCAGGTAATTTCCTAGCTTTGTCACCTGCACTGACAACATATGAAGAAGTGTAACTGCTTCCAAGATTAAAATAGTCAGAATATGCTTCATCAAAATGATTAATAAACAAGAGTTAAAAAAAAAAATACTACGGAAGTTTAAAAAACGTCTCTGCAACATGATGCTGCACGACTGAATTTTACTGAAGTTCTGTTTTTAAATGAATCCTGAGGCTTACTGTTTCACCAGCCTAGGTGTGAGATACTAGAAGATTTGCTATGTACGAAACAGAACACCAGTCAGAAGGCAAAAACACTATGGGTTTAACACCTTGCTACAAGTGCTGGTATGAAATTCCTTGGGGGGGTTTGTACTCTTGAAGGGAAGAGTTGGCATGGCAATTACTGTGTATGCTTTTATGTACAAGCCTTGTATATTTTTCTTCTTTAGTGTTCTCCTTCCACAGAGGAACAGAAGACACAGAAGCTCTAAAACTGAAACAGGCCTTTCTCAGAAACAGGCCTTTCTCATCTTCTTGTACATATTGTCAGAGGTTGCAATCTTAGTTATTTTACTCTGTGAACATTATAGCACTAGTATTTTTTCAGGGTTGCAAAACTCAGTTACAATTTTATAAGCAAAATGGGCCATAACACAGAACTACAATAACCTAAGAGTTTGCTTGATAATGGCACTTTCAAGTGTATAAAAAGAAATAAGACCGTCCCAAATATAAAAATGCTTAGGCTATTAAACATGATAGACTTAATGCTGCTAAAAAAGCGCCCTAAAGCTTTACACTTGATATTGATATAAAAGTGAACCTAAATACTGACAGCATCATCTTGAAATGGAAGGTTTTAGGGAGTACATGGTAGATGCTGATGGACCATTCTCCTACAACACTGTAACTGCTGTTAATTTTTTCCTTTAGACAATCTACAAATATCCAGTTGGCATGCCGTATGTGAAAATGTAAAGGGAACGCTATTATTACTTCGGTTAGATACATCTAGATGTATGCCAGCAGCCTTAATTGGCCCATCAATACATTCCATGTATTACTACAAAACTGCAAAACATAGCAGAGCATTTCCTTCATGCTGTTTACTCTCCCTTGTGCTCCTGGTATTTAGAGCTAGGCTGTGAAGATGCTCATCCTCGATCAAAGAGCCTCATTTCAAGCGCAGAGCCGGCATAGAAACTCTTCAGTTTATGCATTTATCGGCTCCTAATGATCATGACCAAATTACAATCTTCGGCGTGGCACACTGACTGTTAGTGAGCATAAAACATTCTGCTCCATCTAAGGCCCAACTTTTGCCTGCACACAAAGTTTACAAACATCTTCTTGGAAATTAGAAAGAGAAACACACTGTTGTGTTGTTATTAACCAAACAAGATAATACAACATTCTGGAAGCCTTTTGGGTGAATGATAAAGAAACATGCTGTCACGCAACATACAGACTTAATCTCTCAAACTCCTGGCAGAGAACATCAGAACACGCCAGAGAATCGTCAGCCCCCTTAGTTCTGAAAAATGTCCCATTACTTATTGTATGAATCACACTAGAAGGTGTGGAACAAGAGTCTTGACAGATATATTTTGAATGTTAAGAAAAAGACTATATTCTGAGTGGTGTGGATTCTTTAAAAAAGATTTATTCAAGTCACACCGTGGGGGAAAGACGTATGTCCTTATATCTGAATGCACAGACATGAACACTTTATAAACAATATGGTTTTGCATTAATAATAATAATAATAATAATAATAATAATTGATAGAGGAGGGAAGAATGTGTATTTTTTTCAGAAAATAAAAGAATGGAGGAACAAATTGACATGAAAAATTAACACCAGTTGGAAAAAAGATTTAAGACATAAGCTGATGAAAAAAAAACCCAACAAGTGGTAAAGAACACAAGTTGCACTGTGACATTCTGCCAGAGATACACAGAACAGAGATTACAGGTAACCCGAACAAAAGGCTGACTGATAGAAAAGCTGACGAAAAAGGAAAATCCTGAGACACTATTTTATTCTACAGGTTCACACTGTACTAAACATGGTCACATGGAAACAAGTAGAAACTGCATATTCCACGTGCAGAAGATTAAAGTTAAAAGAATGTAATAACAGCAATTGAGCATGACAGACACTATAGTCTTAGATAAACGTTAACAATGGTGTCACTAAATGACAAATGCCAATGGAAACCAGAAGTTCTTGGCACAAATTATACAGGAAAGTAAAATTCAGATGCAGAAATGGAAAACCTTAAGGCCTGAAATGCCACATGAAACATAAGACCAGAGAAGGAAGCAGTGGAGAGTGACTGAAAACTCTTGAGAAGGAAGGAGATGCACAGTAATGTACAAAGTGAGGCAATTTCTGGGTTGTAGTGCCTAGCTATTGCTGTATTTGCTTCAAATCCTCTGAAGGAAAGAAGCAGTTGGGCATTTGTTCAGATGTTTAGATTTACTCAAACTATGAAACTATTACTTTAAGGAAATGATATCATTTTCATATGATTTTAAGGATAAATTATAAGCTCCAGACAGAAAAGCATACCAAATCTCTTAATTAACTGGAGAAAAATGCCAGCAAACAGAAGTTCTTTGTATCAATCTACTGTATGATAGTTTATGATTAATGAAATAGAACAGAACAGAAATTATTTTTGTAATTGCCCTATTCAAGTATCTGTGACATTTTAAGAAAACATGCTGACATTTATGCATGACTGGGTAACGTTTCTAAATTCTAATGAATTATGCAAGCAGAAGAACACACCTGGTACAAACACGCTGCTGTTCCAAGGAAAAATGCAATTACGTAACTGAAATCTTCACCTTCATTCTGTGAAAATAAAACAAAAAGGCATGTTTTACAATGTTTTTGTGAAATAACAGACTTTTACAGTATGAATATTATTCATTATTGTATGTTAAAATAGTCTCACATAGCAATTTATAATAATTCCTATTGCTTATTTACACATCTGGAAAAAAATCCACCGTGAACCGGAATCTGACCAAAATATTTACTCACAACAGACTCTCAATGCTGAGATTTTCAAAAGCCTTAAAGGAAGTGCAACTCTAACACTGGGCATTTATTTTCCTTCTCCATATTCCTTTGGAAATTCAAGTCTGAACTCCCTTAACTCCAACTGGGTAGACCTGGGTTGACATCATTGGAAGGAGCTGGGAAAGGCACCCAGTGCCCACTAGGGTGTGATAAAGCCCCACACACAGCAACGCTCTGCTTCAGTGACGGGAGCAGAGCAGCACCCAGGGACTTTACCAGGCAAAGATTATCGGAAAATTAAGTTTTCTTGAAGGAAAAAATGGAAAAAATTACTCGAGAGACAGATCTTTCCACTATGTGTTTAAAAAAAAAAAACAACAATAAACTCTCTTCTAACGTGTTCACAGGGGTTAAGATTTTTTGTATATCTGAGCAGAGCAAATGTATGTGCTCAGTGATGATTCTAACTGCATTTCCAACACATATCTACGACAATCAAAAACTCTGCTATTACAACAATGGGTACTCATGCAGATGTTCTTCCTTGAATGTGAATTTCGTGTTCAGAAATTGAGAAATGTTGAGAAATGGTGGTCCATTCAGAGATACAATTAGTTTCTGCTCAGAGTATGAAGCATTTGCATCTATAGTGTTGACTAGGGAAAAGTTTGTATGTCTGCACATAAAACTTACCTACACCATGTAGTACACTCCTAAACCATATGTAAATCTTTGCCTTGGTGCCACTCTGTATTTTCCAGAGTATAGCTACAGATTGCCACAGAGTTTTGCTAGCACCCAAATAAAAACATTGATTATAAAGGTGTTTCATTAAAGGGCCATATCAAATAAAACTAATTCAGAGAGAAGCTTTTGATTGACTCCTCAGAGAAGTTCCATCTATCACATTTTGGATTAATTCTCCTCAAACCTATGGATTTTTCCTTAATAAAGTAAACTATAACAAATGTTAATGGATTTTTAGTGTGCCTCATTTGTCAGAAATGAAAAAATATCTTCCATCTGTACTGCCATCTATTACCTCCAGATGCAATAACATATAGAATAAGATGAATTGTCTGCCCTGTCATCAGTTAAATAGGTTAATCTAACATTGGCATTCCTTTGGGAAAAAAAAATAGCTGCTGCAGAAAGGTAACAAAACAAGTTCTAAAAGCACTACACTAAGCAACAGAATTCTGTTCGGTGCTATTTGCAGTACAGTGTCTTTGAATTCATTCCTATTTATAAACCTAGATAAGTGTGCATAGCACAAAAATGTATTTAGGGATGAAATACAGAGGTATGCTTGCTATTTCATTTTGGGTTTTTCTTTAAAAGACAAACCACCAACAACTCAAAAGAAGGAATTAGCACAGAAAACTTTCATAACCTTGTTCCATTCATTAGATGCCAAGGCCTCAAACATTACCACTTTATTAAATCTTCACACTTACCAGCAATTATAAAAGACTGATGGAATACAGGTCATCCTCCTTCCCTTACTTCCCTAAAAACTTCATTAGGTATCAATACTGCAGTCAAAGTCCAGATAAATGTTTGAATAAAAAGATGAACTATTAAACAGGATTCTCACTTTCTTTCTGAAAACTTACATGGGATTTTTAGTTCCTACCTCCACCATCACAACAGTAGAGTCATTTAATATTAAGTAACTCTTTTTCTGTGGTAATACATGTGAACTTTCTGCACTCATCTGCAAGCACTGCCAGCATATTCACCTAAACTGCCTGAAAGCATTAAACACTATTATCTTTGTCACAGCAAAGAGAATGCAGCTAGCACAAGAAATGGAATAGAAAGAAACGGAAAGGTTATGGAAGGGGGCAAGAGCAGAGAGTTCACATAAGCAGATACATATTTGTTTGGAGGGTTGTTTGGGGTGAGGGGACATTTTGTGGGGCAAAAGGAGGGGGTGGATTTTAGAAGCAAACTCTTGACAGTTTCCCTTACATTGAGCCTTCAGGACACATGGAAAAATAAGCGTCCTGTTTAAGAAGTTTTATTAAAAACAAGCAAATAAAATGAAAAAAAAAAAAACTTTTCTAAAAAACAATTTTACAAAACCTGTTTGAAGATCCCTGCTTTGTGGATCTTTCAACAAAACTGGCCAGATTTTCAAAGCTGTTCACCATTTCTCTCAAGTGTTTTTAAATAACATCTATTAAAATTAAACGTCTCATATCCTAGCACAAATTTAGAAAACAGAACATTATGTTCACATTCTCACTGCTACCAAGGTACCTAGGGAAGGAGCTGGCCACCCACCTTCTACTGCTATTGAAACTCAGAGCCTCAATGAATGATGCATCACACTCAAGAAGGATGCTCAGACCACAAACAATACAGGTTTCATAAACAGAGGTCTGACCTCACCATCGATATTTCTGGAAATAAAACTGGCAAGACTTAGTTCATATAGCAATCCTCTTCTAAGATGATATTATGATTGCCAAGTCACATAACTCTCAAATTCATAAACACGTACAATACCTGGAGAAGACTTTCTATAGCATGAAAGCCACGAATTAAATTCAAAGCCCCACATAAGAGACTAAGGACAAATGAGACAATCCCTGGCAGAGTCACAGGTTCCAGACGCTGATGAGGAGCTGCAAAGCAAAAGATCGAAAAAAAGATGTCAAAGCAGCATCTACACAAATTTAGTAAAAGAGTAATCTCATTTTCCAGTGGTTTCTAGCTCAAGAAGAGACCACTGAAGCAAACCATAAAATATCGATCTTTTTTCTAAAAAGAAGAAACATTTTAAATATATCAACACAAAGTTTAGCAAAAAGTATAATTGCCTTCAATTCACATAAATAATTGTCTTATTCTATTTAGTCTTTAACTCAATACTTTTTTATTCAGAATGGTAATGGAAGTTACTCAAAAATGCCAGGAAATCAATGGCAAATGATGCGCTTCCTAGTGAAATTTGTCTACAATTAGTAGCTGGGCTAATAAGTCGTGCAGTTAAAACGCCTCTTACAGCCTCCACTTTAATGCCGTAGCAGAGCTACCGAGACTGATTTCACTGAGGCAGAGCAATTACAGTCCCCTACCTTAAAATATACCGCCAATGAGTGCTACCAAAGACACAAAAAGAAAGCTCTGAAACCATTACAACCTTATACAGACCTTCCAGTTAGTGCTTAGAAGTCTCTCATGCAAACACACTAAAATTAAAGCACACTTCCTTCCACACACGCTCACTCTTTCGGGCTTAGCTAGGGCCACTAGCACAGAACAGTTGTGTGTGCTCCTCATTACTGACCCTTTCTGTAAGCAATAACGGAAAGCAAATATGAAAAAAACCACTACGCAGAACTCCTAACAGTCTAGGCAATACTGGGAAAACAACAGGACTACTGAGCCATACTTAAATCATTCTGTTCAAATCAACCGAGTGTAAGGATGTGAACAATGAGGTTAATGAACTGTAACATTAATGGAGAGAGGGGTGTCAGTCCTGGTTGTTTGCATTGCACAGATCCAGGAAAAAAGGCTTTCCAAACAGTTTATGAAGTTACAGAACCTAAAGAAAAAAATGACAAAAGCTATTTCACATTGGTAAGCAGGCATGGCTGTCTAATTATGAGTGTGTGATAACTTAAAAACAAAACATACAATTATTTAACTCATTTGCGCCAAATTTAATAGCGCAATTTTTTAAACAAAAGAATAACCAGTGTTTTACTTTCAGAGCTTTCTGTTTTTCTAACCACAGAGCATATTAGAGAAACAATGCCAGCAATCACTCAGTTAAGGTTAGATATGGTATTTCCATACCAAACAACTCCTTGGGGTTTTTCAGTGGCTCGTAACTGGTTGTTTGTTTTAATTTTTTTAATCATCTCATCTAAAGAGTGTCAAAAAGCTGAAGGTACAGGTGACAGGGTTTAGCCAAAAGTCATCACATTTCGTTAACTGGTGAATAAAAGTAGTGCACCACTCTCTATGCACAGCTCTCAAGACAAACTAATCTTCCCCATGTACCAGGATAACCATATGTTAAATCAATGTTTAAACTACATCTTTGAGAACCATGAGAGCAAATGCAAAGACTCTTGTCAGACAGTCTATGAAAGTTCATAAAATAGTGACTTTTCCTTCCTATTAAATTATGTAAATAAGCCCCAAAACTTTAAAGGACAGTGCATACCACTACTATGTCATTAAGCTCTCTAGTGTTTAATAAAATTTAATGTTACAATCAAAGCAACAAGAGTTATTTAAATAACAAACCAAAAAAAGTAAACCGAAAAGAATGGAGAGTTAGAGAAGGCAGGATAAAGGCCAGCTGACCTTGACTCAGTACACTCATAAATCTCAAAGAAATTATAATTGCAATATCAAACACTCTTTAACACAAGCCAAGGATGAAATAAAGTGCAAATTCTGAATTAAAATGTTGACATTTAAATAGAATATTAGGAAATTTGCACTATATGAGAAACTGCACTACTTGTAAGGATGCTTATTTAAAAATTAAAAGTTTTATTTTAAAATACAAGTAGACCATCAGGCAAAAAGTAATTTGCTTTGAGAACTCTTCCTTTATTGAAACAAGCCCCCAAAACTGTAAATTTATCCTAACCAAATAAATATCTAAAACATCACATGTCATCATGCTGTCACCCTATTTCTCATGCCTGTCAACGCCTACATTCACCTTTAAAACAAAATTCTACCCGTAATCTGCACACTTTCTCCTTCACACATGAAGAATTGTCCCCACTCCTTGCTACCCAGCAAAGGAGAAAGGCTGCTATTTTCAGAGAGCAGTTTAAGAGGACACAACACTAGACCTTGGATAGGTACACAAGGGCAAGTAGAAACAACCAACAGACAATACCTCATCAACACAGCCAAAACTAACCCATCGAATTCTGCTATTCTGTGTAGCAAAACAAGACTTGCATCTACCTAACCTGACTTAACTGATCCACTTCCAGTCAGTCAGGTTTTCTTAACAGGACAGCAGATTCAGGAAATTACACTAGGCAAATCATATCTTTTTGTGAGAGTTTCTCCTTAGAGCAGGCAGAGGAGAAACTGAAACCCAGCCAACTGAGTGGGTAGTGAACATCCAGAGAAAGTTCTTTTCAAGGGTGGAGAGAAGCAATGAATGTAAAGAATTACAAAACTATTAACAGACTTGCTAAAAAAGGCATTGTTATTCAATAGCATCTAAAACTTGAAGAACTGAAGGAGCAAAGTGCGAACCTCTCATCATGCAGAGCCCTTTGAGGGTGAGTTCCTACAGCAATTCAGGGAAGGAAGGGGATAACTGAACAGAGAGCTATGGAATTCAGAGGAAGAAGAAAGTTAAAAGTAAAAGAAAGGGGGAAAAAAGCATAAGAAAGTCAACATGGAAAGGAAAGAGGACAACAAAACTACTTCTGTCAGAAAAGCTGTGGAGAAGTAGGTAAAAAAAAGAGTCACCTGTCAATTATTGTTTAATTTTACTTTACAGTAAAAAGGGAAATGGTCCTTATGCACTTTAATTTAGGCCCATAGAATCTTTCGACACTTTTACTCAGAAAAGTGATAAAAACTTTCTCTCTCCTTACATGGATAACTTTAAAACTACAGTAAATTCTGACACAGCCTGAATTCGTTCACGCTTATTAGTTTTTATTTTTTCAACTGGAGGAAGTTTTGATCTAGACAATTTCCTGAGTTACCTAGCTGCCACTTCTGTCACCATAACCATTTCCACAAGTCAAGATTACACTTGATTACACAACTCTAAGTAGATTCTACTGTTAAATTGCAAATACAGAGACTGCAAACCATTCCTACACTGTCTTATACCACCTAGGATTCTCAGGGTGGGGCCCCAGCAGTACAAACAGGGCACCCTAGCGATTCTGTTTGGGTTTTGTCTTCAGAAAAAGTAGTTTTCAATCTTCTAGTAGAAGCCTTATGCGTAAGTAAAGTAATTAGAGTAATGCACTAGCAAATAATATATATATATATATTATTTATATATATATATATACACACACACATAAACTGCACAAAATTTAAGCTGCTCCCTTATATCATAGAGCTGTAGGAGCTTTTTTAGATTTACGACTACAATGGAAGTTAGTAACTCATTAAAATCAGCACTTCCTTTCATTCTGTTTATCATTTTGCTTCACTGAAGTTGGAAGACTGAAATCAGATGATGTAGGTTTGAGTGTGTTAGCGCAAGGACTTGGTGAGTTTTGAGTTTCTGTCCTGCTGGGAAACATCTAAAGGTGAGCCTCAAACCGTTCAAAGCATTCATTTAATAGCACAAACCTTTAACCCAGTCCAACCACACCACTCTGTATTTGCTTCCTACATGAGTTAAAGTTGTAAAAATTGCTCAAATAAACATGGCAAGCATATACAAAATCGCTATTATTCACATCACAAACAAGGCACTTATTTTGGAGAGTGTATCTATCATTCGGTCAGCAGAGCACTTTGGATTTTCACCATCACAAATGATTCCTAGAGGTACTTCTCACTCAAGCTGCTCTAACTCCTGGCTTATGTCATCATTGAGTCCTACTGGACAGAAATGATAATTAAAAAAAACCAAAACCCCATAAATCTTAAAAGGTGAGAAAAAGAAAAATCATCTTGTTAAGTGCTGATCTTAATTTGCATATTTTCATACAGAGTAGGGTTGTATTTTTTTTCTTCAATAAGGCAGTCCATTGAATAAACCCATTTCTCTTTCTGAGTGCCTTGGGAAGATACACACTTTGAGCAGAAGACAAAACAGACCTCATAGTAGCTTTATGCTTTAAGAGCAGCACAATGAAAAAGCTTTTTATCAAAAAAAAAGAATCAAAGAATAATTCTATTATCCTGCAACTGTCTCATTTAGAGATACAAAACCAAAAGTCTGAAACTTACC
Source organism: Heliornis fulica (assembly GCA_013399135.1). NCBI lineage: Eukaryota > Metazoa > Chordata > Aves > Gruiformes > Heliornithidae > Heliornis > Heliornis fulica. Next base: position 3,940,628 of record VXBZ01004964.1, on the reverse strand, counting down.
TGCAGATATCTTACCAGTACCCTTATACTCTGCCATCGATAAATGTGCAAACCCATTAGCTGAACCAAGTTCTGACAGGGAAATTTGGTAAGGTGGTCTCAGTTTGATTTCTGTCTGCATGTCAGCAAGATTCATCTTTGTTGACAATGAACGTGTGTTGTTATATCTCTGTTTGGTCCTCTGAATGAAATTTATATTGGAAAATTTGAATAAAATTGTATAAAATGTATATCCTTATGAATTTTTGTTAATAAAATAATCCAGGACCATGTAGCTTTATGTATTACACACATACAAATTGAAATATGCTGTTTTAAATGCTCTTATTTAGCTTGGATTTCCTCATGTTATTTCTGTTTTGTGACTAATGTATCATGGGCTATTTAATTTTGCAGTAAAAAAAAAAAATTAAGCTCCAGAAATCTAATTAATAACTGTGAATAAACTAATGACTTCTCACTGCATGAGGCTGAATGCATTGCTAATACAATGGATTTACTGCACTTACTCTAGCTGTTGTGTTAGTTTACTAAACATCCTTTTGAGAAAAATAACTCCTGCATTCAAGTATAAAGTTACTTGAGCATGAAGCATGCTTGCAAAATATTCAGGCAGAGTACATTAATACCATATTATGCACATACAGACTACAACAGACCTACATGCTAACTTAACAACCAGTACAACAAAGAAAGTGTTGAGAAAAAAAAAACCAAACCAAAAAAAACCCCAAACAAACCCCGAAACACAACAAAACCAAAAAGAGTGTTCACAGAAATAATAAGGAAGACAATGTTACAGAGAGATTATTAAAATTGCCTGATGGAATTATAGGTAGGGATTAAGCAAGTGGAGTATCTACCCCCTATTTCTAAAACTGCAGTTCTTTTTGCCTTAATGCTTCCTATAAGTGTATTTAAAATAACTGCCTAACATATAGTATTAATGCAACACATATTAATGGAACCCATAACAGCTGTTATCTAGTATATATGAGATTAACTGCATTTGGAGCTTGCACAACATAAATTAAATGCTCTGCTATATCATAAAATGAAAAAAAAAATCTCTCCCTTTCATGTGCTGAACAAAAATTACAGCACAGCTAAAAGCAAACATGAAACTGCAATCTTTTACTTAACAAATTTATGAAGCTCAACACCTTTACAGGTTAGGTATTTCGACAGGCATGAAGTCAAGCAACTCCTTGTATTATTAACTAGGAGAAGATGAACTCCAGACTCAGCCACACAGGGCTTAAACTAAAACCTACTGGAATGAACAGAAAGGTTATAAACAAGTTTGGATAAAACTCTAGTTGCCTAATTTAAGACTCACAGACATGTTTCTTTATTGACTCTAATAGTTAAATCAGATTCTAAATCCATCTGAAATACAACTATAAACTGCCTTGGATGTTTTTGTTTCATGCACATTCATTTGCACAGGTATAAATACCTGTTAGTGAGAGAATCAAGTTTAAACAAAAAAAATAAAGATCACATCCTTACCAAACTCTATGAAACAGTATGGTCTGACAGCAGTATTTGTCTTCATCATATTGTACGTAGTGATGAACTCTTTCTGAAGCTCATCCAGGAAGCAAAAAGCCAGGACACTGGGATAATTTTCAGTACACAACATCATATAGCTTACTCCCAGGGAACTGATAAAGCTGTAGTTGAGAAAACAAATTCAAAATTTAAAATTTAAATCCAGGTAATCAGCTGCTTCACTAGTCTGATCTCATCTTCTATAATCAGAAAAGCAAAAACTGCTCTGGGATAGCAAAGGAATTAATTTTTACTGAAAAGTACAACACTAACCTAGAAGAAAAACAATTTACTTCTAGGCAATGCATTACTTTAACACTACGTTGTATGATCGCATGAGAAGTTGTGTTACACATATATGTATATAGTGTATGTGTATACATATATACATACTCTCACATACATGGAACAGAACATTACATAAAGCTTTTGAAATACAGAAACAAGGCAAGTTTATCCTGCAATAGCTTTTCATTCATCTCAAAAGCACAATATGTGATCTGATGCACGTCAAAAATGCTACAATTTTTCTTCAGATGGACACACACACAATTAGTTTCTCCTAAAATATGTGAGGAAATAAAACTGTTCTGTAGAGTATGGGATTCATCATTCTCCAAAGACAGTTCCAAGGGTGACCAGAGATGGCAAGTACTAAAATAGACAGGGAGTTTTCACAGATTCACAGAACGTTAGGAGCTGGAAGGGATCTTGGAAGATCATCCAGTCCAACCCCCCTGCCTGAGCAGGATCACTTAGATTAAATCACACAGGAACGTGTCCAGATTGGTCTTGAATGTCTCCAGAGAAGGAGACTTCACAACAGACAACAATTAGTGTTATCAACTGATTAGCTAAAAAACTTTAGGAATAGTTCTTATTAAACCAAAAAAAATCAAAACAAAAAAAACAGGCAAAACACAAAAGTATAAAGAGGGAAAAAACCAAACACCATTGTGAAAGTGCTGGATGGAGAAGTTGAAGAAGTAGGCTCCACTCAACCTTTACTATATGCTGTCTTCACACTAGAAAAATCATTCCCACCCTTCCCACTGCCTCATTCCCTGCGTGCCATACAAAATCATTATTGAATTAGGCTTGGGCTTTAGAGCTTGTTTACTCTGAAGTCAACAGAGATCCTGCAGGTTAAATAACAGGGCCTAATTCCATAACATCCTAAACATCCTAACATCCATAACATCCTAAAGATTCTAGTCGNGGGCCTAATTCCATAACATCCTAACCATGTGTTTCACAAATACCAGGTTTCGAAAGTATTTGAGTACAAGACCAAAAGGAGAAATGGATACTAGTTGAACTGTCATGGCAAAGAACAGGTCTAGTCATTTTCACATAAGAAACCACCTTGAAATTTAAAGATTCTAGTGAGCCATGGACTTCTGTATTTAAAAACTACTGTCTATTTCAAACTAGACCTTCCACCAATGTCTGAGTAGGTTTCAAATCATTCTATAATTTCTGAAACATAAATACTGCCAAGAAGTAATCTTGGTTTGATTAATCACTTCCAACATGAACTGTTAACTTTTTATTAACAGGCACAACCCAGGATGTTGGAAAAATATTGAAGAGAAGTCTTACTTTATATTATACTGCCCAGTTTTCAGAGTACATCTGTCAGGAAGCTGGGAAAGTTTTTTTGAGAGCATTTTAAAATATTTTCTACATTCTTGCATTCCCGTGCTCTGCTCGTAGTCAGTCGATGCAGACAGTGGGAGTCCATCCCTCACACGGACCACAGAGGCAGATAAAATCATAGACATTGCCAACAGAGTCAACAACAACCTACAGCAAAACACAAAGCAGGAGGAATTAGAACTGAGGTAAAAACAAGAGTCAACTGTGACTAATCAAACTTCCCAGTCTGTATACTGAGTTCAGGCATAAAATGGCACACAGGGAGGATTTTCAACTACAACTCAGATTAGAGTCTTAACTGAACAGAACCCATCAGTCTACGTGAACCATAAAGTCTATGCAACACATCTCATGTCATGTTCTCAAACATTTTTATCTGAACTACAATAAATCCTCACCTAGAGATACCTGCAGAGGTTGAAACAATAATTTCCAAGGGTCCAAGGGTCCAAGTACTACTACTGTAGTACTTGGACCCTTCAAGCTCTGAATTTTCCAGTTTAGTGAGACAATTACAGTCTAAACAAACAAAACAACAGTTGGAGAGGAAAAGCAGCTCTTTTCTAGGTCTTTATCAAGCAATAATATTAATGTGCTTTCATGAAACTGTATTACCAAGGACATGCTTAAGTATCCCAACAAACAGACTGACACAACTTATGTACTATCAAACAAAAAATCAGGATCAGGACAGCAAGAAATGTAATTTCTCTCCCAACTCACAATGAAATTTCTTAAACATTAAATGTCTTTTTCTTATCTGGGTCTCCATTTTCCTTACACCTGCAAAATGCATCTATCAGTATTACACAAATACTGAGCAGGTTGAAATGGTGTTTGCAAAACCTATGTGCTTTTGCAGTATTAATTTGCCAAGCATAACAATTAAAGATCTGTGGAATACAGTCAGTTTCAAAAGAAAAAGTGGTGCATTCAAACATTTCTCAATAAGGAGGAGAAAATTTATAGCTGGCATTTAACAGTATAAACACATAGCCTACAGACAGTCTTTCAAGACTGAAGACACGTTTTTAAAACCTTCAAGTTCTTCAAAACTTATGCTAAACCAAAACATCCAAACGATTAGCAAGACAAGCACTAAAAGAAGGATTATTTATCTCCTAAGTACACAAATTTATCTTCTAATGAGTGGGCAAACTGCAAGAATTTATACAAAGCCAAAAGCATACACTTCCTCAGCTCTTAACATTGCTCTGCAGACTCCTACCATATACTACACCTATCACTTGAGCAATTACCAAAAAAAATAGATTTTTGCCTCCTTCAGACGATGCTACTCAAGTTCCATGGAGTCACTAACTGCAAAAGAAAACAGATTTCTGAATACAGCTGAAATATGCTTTCATGTGCGATACTGACATGTTTACAGCACCTTTCAAATTCTGACATTAAGGGTGCTTTACAAGCCTTAGCAACTGAAGGACTGGATTCTGACAAGTTAGGAATCCAAATTTTCCCGAAATAGCACTGCCTCTTTATAAAAGAGAGAGGAAATAGAGGTCATATATACATCAGGATATTTGCTGAGTAATAATCAATATTCAGGTTTTTCAAGGATATTTACCTCTCAGAGAGAAAAAGGCATATATTAATGAAAACACTGGAAATACATTGTAATTTTCAATTTACGAAACTCAGTTTCATCAGCAGTCAAGCTTCCACCTGCTTTGAGTAGCATCACATCAACTAAACTAATTCCAAATTAATGCCCTCCTATTTAACTTGTGTAGCATATCAGACTTTCACCGAAGTCATAACAGCAGTGGAAACCACTGTTGCCTGCAGGTTGCTGAATTCCTCGGGGCTTTTATCAGGTTTGCTTGTTATTTCAGCACTTTACTACAGAATTCCCTGTTGCACAAAGTGCTTTGATCAGCTGGACACAAAAACAGAACACAAAACACTTTCAGGACTTGCTCTAGATTAACTTGCCAGAGTGAAGCATTCTAGAAGCTATCCCTGCACCTCTAGAAACTTTTACCTATCTCTATTTAAGCTTGTGCACATGCTCCCAGCAGGGCAACTCACAGGGAATGCACAAGGCACCTGTTTTCTTAACTATGCTGCTAACCATGTAACCACAGCAGCAGCTCAAGAGAACGACAAAATTGCAGAGGAGCTTTAAACTGTAATGGTTCTCTGACAATAACAACCTCTACCACTTGGAACTCGATCCTGAAAAGGACTTCTGGGGCCTATATCAATATAAACCCAAGAACGATACAACAGCACAATATTAAAATTCCCCTCATTCACTTACTTGCACAAAATGTAATTTCATGGATCTGCATTTCCTCTGATGAAGCAAGTAACTTCATTAGCACCTAACATGAAGAAAGGAACGTAGCTCCACGTTGCGTTTTCCGGAGAGACAGTGAATAGGACAGCATCACAGGAGAAACTCAGAATCCTGTAGCCAGCTCTTGGAAAGAAAAATAATGTTCTTTTCACTTCTTAAATTATTTTGATGGTTAAAATTCATGTTGAGCAATCTGATGAGATAAGAGCAAACAGAAAAAGTTATGTACTTACTGGTTTACAATATTCTTCAGCCCTTTTTGTGAGGTATGCTTATTGGAAAGGCTGCAACAGACCCCAGGGAGATCACACAGAGGTATTCAAGTAAAAAGAAAACTAGCATCATAGAAATATCAAAACACTTCTGTGTTCTTTAATGAAGTTGAGAAAGTCCCATCACTCCAGCCAGGGGAAATATGAATCCATCTACATAGCACATGTACAACTCTGGGTAATGCAAGCTTTGACTCTGAATCACATCATCCACCTCACACACTAAGTTTAATTAATCAACAATCTCCTCAGAAACCTGAACACTTCAGGAACATAATACAACACAACCACGCCTGTATATCCAAAGCATTAGATTTTCAATATTAAATCTAATAACAGGGCTTTACTACAACTAAGGAAAATAATCTAAATGTCATTAACAACCGCGTGTGTGCAGAGACAACAGACAAAGGATAAAGACCCCCTTAGAGGGGGTCAATTTTTGTGTTTATTCTGTAAGTAAGTAAATATATGCACAAACCTAGAACAAAACTGGTTCGTTTCTTCAAGATTCCTACTTATATTTAGAGAAATTGGTCTCTTTGACAGAAGATTAGCCTCCATTTAAACCTGCCAAATCTTTGCATACTAAGGCATCACAGAAGGTAAAAACTACACGCACAGTGATCACCAACCAGTCACGTAGGTTTTGTTACCATCATCTTAAAAACCCAGTGAAAATGCATACTTTCTCCTCAGCTTCCTAAGAGTGGAATCAGAAAACCATCTAAAAAATTAAGGTAATAAAAGGAAATCACTTTGATTGCACCATCACACATATAAACAAAACGTGCAATACATACACTGTAACAAAACATTAAGCCCTACTTGAAAATGTATAAAAACAGAGAAAAGGTTTACTAAATCTTCAAAATGAAGGAGTATTGCACTCAGCTCTCAAAACTATAAGGCTCTACAGAAGAAGCCAAGCAATAAATTTGATATAGACTTATATAAGTAGAGATTGAAGAAAAAAACATTTAAGGCACGTCAATGCCTCAGAATTATCTTTAAATTTCCTTTTTAAACATCTACTCAAAATTGTACCAAGTAATCTACCATACCATTACAAGCTTCCTAGGTTCTTCTCTAAATATTCTATATCCATCAAACACATATGGATGACAAAAGACTGTAGTTCCACTACAAAGGGTGTATAAAACCATTACAGGCAGACAGAAATGAGCAGGGATTGGGTTCACTACCTCATTCTATGACAGAGCTGAGGAGCATCACATCCAACCAGCACATGTCAGGTTCACAGGTACCACAGGTGGCTCTTCACAAAACATGCAGTTAGCCAGTGGAACTGCTTGTCACAGGATGATGCCAATGCTAAAACATTATGGGAATTCATGAGGCACCCAGAAAAGTTCACAACAAATCACAAGGGTTTTTAAAACTAAAACACTACCCTTAGCTCAGCAAGATTCTGACCCCCAAATGCTGACCAAGGAGAGTACACCAAGGAAGCATCGCTCCATGCTTGCAATACTCGTAGATTTCCATGTGCTTCTATCCCATCTTTATGGACTTCCCTCTACACTGACGCGTCACAGACCTGCCTGCCAATGAGGACTGGGAGAACCCATGGAAAAGAGGAACATGGGGAAAGCTGGCCACAGATATGCTGAGTGGAACAGTCAGTCCTCTGTTTCTCTACAATCCCTAATTTATTATATGTAAGTCAATCCACACTGATTTCACAAAAAAAGGAATTATCATACATAGCTTCAGTTTTATTTCCTCCCATGATCAGGAAAACTCCGATGACACAAACCAGAGCCTGTTTTACAGTACTTTTTTTTTTCTGTAAGACAGATTCAATTATCACATCATTTGTTTGTGTCTTACAAAAGCACTTGGTCCTGAGGCTGCACCTAGAGAAGACCTGGAAAGTGGTAGATCTTCCAGTCTTCCTCTTTAACAAACTGATTTTCCAACTCATGAACTAACAGTAACTGTTTTATATCTACCTGATGTCTTTCATCACTTCATCAAGTAAGTGTCTGAAAGTGATCTTTGAATATGGTTTGCTCAGGATAGTTCTTTTTTAAAAAGAATAGCCTAGTTTCACAAAAATTCAAAGAGATTCTAGGCAGATCTAATATAATGATGATCCCTCCCTCCTGCAGCGGCTGTTTGACACCAACTTAATTACTGCGTTTCTTGCCAGGGTATCTGCTTCTCATATAACCTCCTATAAAATACAACATCAGGAAGTGGCTGCAAGCTGCACATCTGCCTGATGCAGAATGAAGATACAGCTTCTGTACTTACTTCAAGTGCACAAAATAGTGTTGGACAACTTAACTGTCCCCACTTTTGAGGGTTGTGACAGTTGCACTCTGTAGGCCACTCTGCAGAAATACATATTACCAACTAAAGCACTAGAGAAGGGCACAACACATAAAGCCACTCTGACATCATCAGGTATGATCAGACAAGGAAATAATCCTAAACCAGTAGCCCATATAATCCTTCCCATAAAGCAGAGAAAAAAAAAAAGAAACCCCAGAAACAGAATCAAGACTGAAAAAACAAGGGAATGGACCAAGCTGCATCCCAAAGCCTTTCTTGGCCCTTCAATACACCATCTACTTCCATGACAGCTGCACCAGCCATTGGCACTGTTTGCACCAGCCAGAGCAGGAAGAGGCAATGTGGTTACTGACTGAAACGGGTTCGGCACTGCTTTCAACTGCAAAACTTCACCCAACACACTACAGAGCCAGCCAGGAGAGCGACAGAGCCCTGGCTCGGCACAGCCCTGGCACGGCACAGCCCTGGCACAGCAGGCTGCTGCTGCTGCAGAACGACATTTACGAAGAGGCCTGAGCTGCGATCACGGCCTCGGGTCGCCGAGCGGCCGCTGAGCCCATCGCTGGCTGCCAGCGGCAAATCTCTCTCATCCCGGCTGCTGAACACACGGACACGACCCTGTGGCTCCGGTGGCCGGGCTGACACCCTGTAGGGCACGGCACGGCAGGGCAGCCCGCGGCAGGGAGGAGGCCCGGAAGGCGCAGAAACCGGTGACAAGCGGCTTCGCTTCGCGGGACCGAACCCGCGACCGCCCCGGGAGTCCTGAGGTGCTCCGGCAGCCCCCTCCC